>JAODAL010006603.1:0-131893 GCA_025379985.1 Phyllomedusa bahiana | reverse complement strand
TGTTTTCCCTGACCTCTGCTGCGCTGTGGCTGCTGCCGGACCTACACACGCTGTCATTTGCCACTGTCTGACCTCATGCTGCGCTTTTGCTGCTGCCGTGACCTCCAACCTGTCACTGATGTTGCCACCTGAGCCCTACTTGTTTTTTTGCTGTGTTTCTGTTTATGGGGCACATTCCCCTTCATTTTTTTTTTTTTTTGCCCTCCACACTGGGGTGATTGTCCACCGGGGCCCTAATACTGTTTTTGCCGCCCCCAGAATTTTTTTTGTGCCACTGCCTGACCTCATAACTGCTCCCGCCGTGCCCTCCCACTATGTGATTGTGCCCTCTGGGGCCCTAATACTGTTTTTGCCGCCTCCAGAATGTCTTTTGTGCCACCCTGATTCATGCGCGCTGTCTACCTCCACACTGTATAAAATTTGCCACTTGTGGCCTAATACTGTTTTGCCGCCTCCGAATGTCTTTGTCCCACTGCCGGGACCTCATACTGCTCCCGCCTGCCCTCCGCTCTCAGTCTTTGGCCCTCTGTGGCTTCCTGGGTTTTTTTGCCACCCCCAAGAAGTCATTGTGCCACTGCCTACCTCATGCTCGGGGGCTCCCGCCGTCCCCTTTTCCACACTCTGTCACTAATTTTCCCACCTGGCTCTCAGCTGTTTTTTTTCCAGCTTTCCTGGCATGATTTTTATCAGGCTACATTCCCGCTTGATTTTTTGGTCTTTTTGCCCTTTTTAAGTCCCCAGGAATTTTAATGAAGCGTTTCTAAGACGGGGGGCAGTCAGTGGTGTCATACTAAAACACAGGCATTGTATAAAAGCCCAAAAACCAAGCCCCTCTGCAATTTAAGCGGGCACAATGTTCTACACACCCGCAGGCTCTGTCAGCCTGGAAAACTGTTTTTTAATGTATTCGTGCCGAAGAAATTGGGAAACGAATTTATTTTTTGCCGAGAAATTCGGGAGTAACGAAAGAATTTCGGGGAAAAACGCCCATCTCTAACCCAGACATAACAATTTAGGGATACAAGCCACGAAATAAAAGTCAAATATTTTTATTAAGTACATCATTAAAATACATCAATCACAGATGCTGATAAAAAAAAAAGGGTTTCGTGTGGTAGCAAAAGGGAAATAATTTTTTCTAGCAGCGGGGCCTAAATTTTTTTGCACCCAAACATTAAATTTCGTGAAAACCAATTTCAGGACTAGGAGGTGGTTGGTTGTAAGAATATTTGATAGCAGGTATACTGCTGGTTCAGTAGCTGTTTACGGGGCATGCTGCAGTGTAGCAATTTTTATTGAACTGCTTGCACATCCTCGGACACACAAACAGTTAAACTCTTGGAGGAGCAAAAGGCCGCTTGAGCCAGGTTTCGCACACAGAAGCCTTCCTGCCACTTGTTGAGAAGTTGAGGTAAGTTTAAGATTTTTATTTTTTTTAACTAATGAGAACACGATTGTAAGGGGGGGAGGGTAGCTACCTACATGGGGATCACTTCCATAAATAGCAGGAGCATAACTATATGGTCCCTAACTTCCTAATTAGCGCTAGCTTACCTCACTGAGAAGGGTCCAATATTCATGGACCTTTCCACCCTGATGGTCTTTTGACGCCGGTTTAATCTTGGCTGGGTATCAAGATTGTTTATTTATTGAAAGTCCATAAATAGACTTTCCTCTCTGATTAAAAAATAATGAGAAGAAAATGACTTGGGGTTCCCCTCTTTTTCACAACTAGCCCCCAAAAAATTATTAAGTATTTTCCAGTGCTGCTGTTTTCTTATCACTGCATTAGGGTGACAAAAACAGTGCTGGCTGACCCCAAGCCACAGCACTAGTAATGGAGAGATGTCTGTCAGACACCTGTATTACCAACACTGGAATAAAACGGTAAACAAACACCCAAACAACAACAAAACACTTTATTTAAATAAACACTTATTGACAACATGCATCTTGACCATTCTATTAAAGAAATGGGTACAACGCTGATCTGACATAGTCCAACAAGTCCGATGTAGTCAAAGGAAATCTGTAGAAAAAATGGAAACTTTACAAAAAACATGACAGTACTAAATTTTATCCACTGAAGATGCCTTTGGTTAATCTCCTAAAGTGTAGAGGACGGAGTTTAGGCTGCACAATATGATTCTGGGTGGTACATGCCACAGCTGTTTGATCGATGTTCACTCCTACAACTTCAATAGTCAGTGCTTCTATACTATGGCATGTGCCAACTCTCTCACCTGTTCCCCACAACCATTGTGTTATGTGGCCTAGTGCCAATACAGAATACAACTCCCACATATGTACCAATAACACTCCAACTCCATAAGAACTTTATATAGAGTTGGGGAACAGGTAGTAAGGTGCAATCACTTATGTATCTGTAGAGCCCCTGTAAACAATTGGTTTCTACCACTATATGGTCACTGTTTGGTGGTAATATTGATCTTTGTATATTGAACTTTATTTAATGATAGTTATTATTATTCAGTCACTATGTAGTGGTGATATATGGTCATGTTTTGGTTGTATTATTTGGTCCTTAGCATTATTGGTAATGTTTGTCTTGGTATAGTGGGATTTGTTTGGTAGCAGTATGATGGTAATATAAACATGGTGAGATATTTGCTCTTTGTGTTTAGTAACTGTATGACTGTACTGGTAAATGTTCGTAGTCTAAAGAGTGTCACCTGATCGTCAATATAAGTTGCTAAAGGCTGGTAGCACCGCTGCCTGCTAGAAATCCAAAGATAACATATATAAAGCAGAAGGCATCCCAGGATCACCACTTGCTGTGTTCCAGACTCAAAAGCAGAAGAAAGCAGTGTTTCACTCAATACTGGCAACCATTCACCAGTCCCGTGTAATCAGGCCACTTCCCAGGTGAATGTAATGCTCTGTGTCTTGGCCACACTCTCGGCAATGTCCTTGTACTATTTGTAACATGATTGTCTGGCAGACATCCAGGGAATATAAAGTTGTTCCTAAGGCTAGAGACTGTGGGCCACGTGTATGAAAACGGTCTAGATCTAAAACTCATTTTGTTGCCCATAGCAACCAATCAGAGCACCCCTCTCATTTCATATAGTGCTCTGGAAACATGAAAGCGACTCTTTGATTGATTGCTATGAACAACAAAGTGAATTTTAGACCTAGACAGTTTTCATACATGTGGCCCTTTGTCCTGTGTATACAATGGCCTATGCGGGCAAAACTAAGACAGTATAGGGCTTATTTTTCATAAAACAAAAACATTTTCATTCTGTGCCGCCTGGTGCCAAATGATCCCTGGCCATGTACTGCTCTGTGGCCTGATAATTAGAGACCACTCTTACACAGTACACGTTTTCCTCTATACTGATTACATAATATGCATATATCGGTCAAAAATCCACCCTCTGAACAAACCGATAAAAAAAAATCAACCTTACCCTTATTCAGCACTTTAAATTGCCACAAATGACACCCCTAGGCATCTTTTGCATTATCATTCTTGGCTGTACTCAGAACTCCCATTGATTCAAGAGCTCATACATTACTAAGTGTACAAAAAAGTGTACAAATAGTTATCCCTAAATGGGATTTAAAAAAAGAGTAAGAAACTAAAAAATGTGGAAAAAGTAATAGCATAAAAATAAATGTTTAGTGAGAAAATTATTGTGCATACATCACACAAAAAAATACATATTAGGTAGACATATGACTTTGATAACCTGTACAATTACTTTAAAAGGTTTAGTGTTAAATGCGAATGATATAAAAAAACTATTTTAGAAAACAAATGCAGAAAAATTCTTTTTTGTTCAAGTTGCAATTTTTTTTTTTTATAAATTACACAGTAGTTTACATGTAAACTCAAACTACGCCCCCAAAAATACAATTTCTCCCGCATAAAACAAGTCCTGCCTCATACAATATATAAAAAGGTTATGACTTTTAAAACGTAGGGAGGCAAAAACTAAAAAATGTAGCTGGTCATTAAGGCCTTTTGAGGCCTGATGCTTAGGGGGTTAATAATAGCCTATGCTGCACATTATAGGCAAATAAAATAGCTGCACTGTTTGTTTCAAGATTTTATGTTCACATTCGCGACCTATTTTTCTTGCCAGAAGAAAACCATCTTTAGGAGTTATTTTCCTTTTCTTTCTGTTGGACTCAGTGGGGAAAATATAATGTGGCCACAAAATATACTCATTCCAATAATCCATAACTATGCAGATTTACATAGTTCATGGCCTGTAAAAAAGCATTGACAACCTATATTGTAATGACCCTCATTTGTTACCACTCTTGGAAACACCTCAAACTATAGCTCCTAATATACAAAAGACATGTTACATAAGATTTCTAAATTATGAAATACAGTAATGACATATGTGCTTTGTAGGTGGTGCAGAAGAAAGAGTCTCATGATTATCGATGTCTCTTCAGAGTTTGCTTTGTACCCAAAGATCCTCTAGATCTTCTGCAGGAAGATCCAGTTGCCTTGGAATATCTCTTTTTACAGGTGAGTGTCTGCTACTTTAAAACATACTACTGTAAGGGTATTTTTATATCTCATTTTATGTTCAAGCCTTCAATATGTGCCAGAAAAACTTTCAGAATATTTGATGAATGTATTCATATGCCCTTATCATATAGATGAGGCCAAAAGAGTATCTATTTAAACTGAAAGCTTAAAATGGAAAGGAACGATGTTGTTCTACACATTAAAGTATTGCACTGTGGTTGTGAGGAACCGGACAACTGGAGAGACAGAGACAGACAGTCAGTGCGCCCTAGTGCTAAGTCTCCCAAGGCTGTTCCTGCCTATTTGGGAGACCTGATTCAATTAGAAAGAGGAATTAATGAGCTCACCTCTTGATGTGAAACAGCAATCCACATAGCTGGTCCGTGCTCAAATCAGCGTTCCATGAAACGCAACGTAGTCAAAGACAGAGAGCAGGAAATTGATTGGCACCGATTCCAGTATTCTTGGTAAAAAATATCCAATTTATTGAGACAGTAAAAACAATCCTGAGGCAAAACGTGTGCACTGAGTGGTCAGAGGGACTAGAAGCTATTTGCCGACCTGACCCTAAGCGGTTGGCGACAACTGTGCGGCAATCCCTACACAGAACGGAGAAGACAGACAAACACAAAAGCGGAAGGTCAGACAGAGCAGGTCAAAGCCTGAGAGAACAGCCCAGTACCAAATCATCAAGCAAAAGTAAGATCAGGAAGAAAGGCACAAGAATCAGAAACTAAGCAAGACAGTACAAAAAGCACACCAGCTCAAGACAAAATAGACTATCACAGGCTAGGTACCAATCCCAAGTAGTTTATAAGTGGGATGTCAGAGTCCCAGTCCAGAGTGTGATTAGACCGGCCCTCTGAATCCAGCTACAAAAAGGCAACTGTCAATCACCTGCAACCCAGCACAAAGTCAGCAGCAGAAGATGGGTGTGGCAGGGCACATGTTAATCACAGTCCAGCAAGAACTGATCAAAGGCAATGTTCAGACTGGATTCAGAAAACACAGATTCAGAACAGCATCATGGCCAAAAGCGCGGTCTATGCCATAATTTACGGGCAGAGTACCGCGCTGAGGCCTGGCCAGTGGTTTCATATCCCTGTGATTACTGCTAGATCATTCATGGAACTTTTTCCCTTTGGTTGCATGGAATCTTTCCTTATACAAAACAGAGATTTCTATTATTTTTAAAACATTTTGACATCCTCTAAGTTTTAAAACAATAACATGTTTCATTGTTACTAAACCATGCATTCAAACTGGGAAATAACTTAAACCTACATATTGTAGAGCAAAAAGTCTGTCAGTCAAATGGAAAGTGTAGGAGCAGTTACAAGTGGACACTTACAATGATCCGACATGCCCAGTAGGAATTTTTAGCTCATAAGTGTATTACAAAAAGATGTGATTTCTCACATTAGAGGCCAAGCTTCACCTCTATAAAGGTATGAGTCTTTAAGTGAAGTTAACCTCTACCTAATACTGTAGTTAGGTTAGCTATTTAAACTCTGCCAAACTCCCTTTAAAGAAGAACTGTAATGAGAGTCATGAAGTCTACTGGATCCCCACCAGCCACATTCAACAGTTTATGACTGCATAAACAAAATAAGAATTACCTTGTCTCTTCTCTGCAGACACTCTCACGGTTCTATGCTCTTGAGATAGGATTGACACACATTCAGTTGATCAGTTACCAGCTTGCTGCAACCTGCGCTAATAAGCAGTAGACCTATGATTTGATAACAAATAATCATCTATGACTATAGGTCTTCCTAAAAAATATTTACAAAGGGAATCTCTAGTTTTTATTGGAGTTTCTTTTTAATTTAAAGTGGATAAATAGTATAGCCATTCCAACATTCCTATATTTGACACGAGACAATAATGTCTTGGGGTACCTCTGTTCTGGTTCAGTTGGTAATTCTGGCATTATTGCAGTTCTGTAAAATTCTGCTCTTGATTCTATTTTATCTGTCTTTGTGAGGAAGATATTGGCACTTTTTTTTTTAGTGTTACCTACAGATTTCTATAATGGTGAACTGTCATGGGAGAAAAAGTAAAGTAGCTCTTAGCTTAAAAAAATATATATATAAAAGTTGTCTTTATATTATCCATATATTACTTATTTCCATTAACTAGTTTAGTAGTTCATGGTTCTCAATGGCTCTAACGTGTATGTAATAGCTATTTTATTGTATAACACATATGTATATTTGTATCTCTCAATTATCTCTCCTATAATTGTCTAACCACCACAGAGCTGCAGTGATGTACTTCAGGAGAGATTTGCAGTGGAGATGAAGTGCAGTGTTGCATTACGCTTGGCTGCTTTGCACATTCAAGAGCGCATTCATTCTTGTGGGCAACCACAGAAGATAACGTTCAAATACATTGAGTAAGTAAAATAGATTTAAGTTTCCAGTCATGCCTATTGATACCTAAATTAAACCTTATATAATGGAAACAACCATAAGTGCTACAGACCAATACTTATACATGAGGGCATGACTATTGTATACAGTTATAGTCAAAATTCTTCAACCTTTATTGAGTGTATTGACACAATGTTTTTTTCTGTTGCAGTGAAACAACATTTACTAACAGCAAACTGCTTAAAATTTCTGAAATTGTTTGACAATGTGTAATAGGAGAGCAATTATAGCACACTGTTGTGCAACATAATACTGTTGCAGAACAGTGTACAGGTGATTGTGCCCCTTAGTGATCAGGTATCTTAACGGGATTAAAGGTAAAACAAATAATGTTAAAAGGTTAATATACCCCTTTTGCCATTTTGCACCCCACAAAAAAATTAATCCTCACTCAGGTCTAAAGATGGAAAAGAAAAAAAAAAAGTATTGGTCGATGGAAAAGGCGCTGCAGCACAAATTTAAAAATAGAACTACTTTTTGTTTTTAAAAAAAATACTAAAATGTAGGGAAAGTCAAAATATCTAGCATCACAATAATCATAACAACTTGCAGAATACAGAAAGCATTAAAACAAAATGAAAATGGAACAATTGTGTTTTTTCACATCCCGCCCTTACAGATAATTTTTTTCTTGTTTCCCTTTACGTTCTATGGCACAGACAATGATACTATTAAAAGTGCATCTTGTCCTGTAAAAACAAGTCTTTATGTGCAAAATTTTTAGGCAAGTTGTATTTTTGAGGGTTAATTTTATTATTGAACAATTACAGTTAATAGACCTCAAACCTGAATATAAGAAAGGTTTTGACTTTCTATGTGTGCATAATTATAAAGCAACTGTTAGTGTGCAGAATTACTATCCAACTAAATGAAAACCTAAAATCTTTCCATCTCACTAGTTTATTTTCATGTATTAAAGTAAGAATAGTAAACAAACAACTCAAAATTTACAAATAAACATTTGATATTTCCAGAAAAAAATCAGTGACCAATATAGACACCCTTCTTTTCTAAAAATGTCTTAAGCTTTCCATGAATGGAGGCTGTCAGTTTCTTTATCTGTTGATAATCAACTTTGTGTGTAGCAACAACCACAGCCTCTTAGACACTGTTCAGATAGCTGCCTCAATAGAGTATAGGTCAGGTAAAGGAAAAGGGAAAATCATGTTTCTTTTGAAAGATGCAGCTTTTTCGCTTACCACAGCTCGAAGAAGGTGTCTTCTAAAAACTGGCAAGAGGTTTGGGAGTTGATTTTGAGTCCATCTTTAATGTGAAAGGGTCAAATTAGCTCATTTTTAATTATACCAGCCCATAACAGTATCCTACCTCATCCCGGCTGGCATATGTGACGAAGTGGAGCCTATCCATTTTGTCCATTAGAGTCACAATCATCTCATCAGTCCGTAAAACCTTTAAAAATTTGTCTGTAGATATGTTTTAGCCCACTCTTGACTTATGTGTCTTGTTTAGTGGTTGGGTTTCAGCCTCTGTTACACTGGCCTCTGAGCACCTTGTAATTCTGGTCAGTCCCTGAAGGTTGCAGTTGTGGAGTATGACAGCACTGGACGGTAATAGGTTCCTGGTATATCAAGTTTGAGTCGTCTCAAATAATTTCTTGTGATCTTGTTGACTATGTCCAACAAAACGTCAGATGCTTCTGTGATCACACCCTAATATCTGTATTTTCAAGAGTGCTGCATACCTCTGAAACAATTATAACAATGTTTGACTTGTCAGTCAGTTAAATCCCTCTGGTGGCCCAAATTGCTTGATGAAAACAATCTGCCTAATAATTCTGCACACCTAGATAAAGGGTGTTGTTGTCCTTAGGGTGCTTTCACACAGAGTGTTTTTGCTGCGTTTGCCTTTTTTATGTGTTTTTTGTGCAGGAAGGTACAGCAATTAATGCTATACATTGCGGCACAAAAACCCAGCAAAAATCGCAGCCAAAATCTAGATTTTACCGCGATTTTTGTTGCGATTTTTGTGCAGCACTGTACAGCATTAATTGCTGTGCCTTCCTGCACAAAAAACGTGTCAAAAACGCACCAAAAATGCACTGTGTGAAAGCATCCTTAGGCCTGAGTTACAGATGTTTGCTATAATGAGGAATTATTTTGAAGGGGTTACATAGTTACATAGTTTGTCAGGCCGAAAAAAGACATACGTCCATCCAGTTCAGCCCATGTGTTAAAGTGTTGCTAAAGTGTTGATCCAGAGGAAGGCAAAAACCCCCATGAGTTAGAAGCCAATTGTCCTCATGTTAAGGAAAATTCCTTCCTGACTCCAATCTGGCAATCGGAATAAATCCTTGGATCAACGACCCCCCTCCAGAATCCTAGTCACTATAACTTGTTATATTACATCTAGAAATGTATCCAGACCTCCTTCAGAATCCTAGTCACTATAACTTACGTTTTCACGCTCCAGAAATGCATAGAAGCCCTTCTTGAACTCTGTTATTGAATTCACCATGACAATTTCCTCTGGCAGAGAGTTCCACAGTCTCACTGCTCTAACAGTAAAGAATCCCTTTCTATGTTTATGTAGAAACTTTCTTTCCTCAAGACGTAGAGGATGTCCCCTGGTTCTAGATACAGTCCTGGGTATAAATAAATCTTTAGCGAGATTTCTATATTGGCCCTTAATATATTTAAACATATTTATTATGTCCCCCCCGAAGCCGTCTTTTCTCTAAACTAAATAACCCTAACCTTGCTAATCTTTCTGGGTATTGCAGTCCACCCAGTCCTTTATTATTTTTGTTGCCTGCCTTTGTACCTGTTCAAGCTCTACAATGTCTTTCCTGTGCACTAGTGCCCAAAACTGTACACAATATTCCATGTGTGATCTAACCAGTGACTTGTATAATGGGAGAATAATGTTCCCATCATGTGCATCTATGCCCCTTTTAATATAACCCATGATCCTGTTAGCCTTGGCTGCTGCTGCCTGACACTGGCTGCTACAGTTAAGTTTACTGTCCACCAGGATTCCCAAGTCCTTCTCCATGTCACTTTTACCCAGTGTTTTTCCAATTAACATGTAATCATGTTTTCCTCCCCATGTGCATAACCTTGCATTTATCAGTGTTAAACCTCATCTGCTACTTCTCTGCCCAGGCCTCCAGATCCCTTTGTAATAACACATTATCCTCTATTGTGTGGATTCCTTTACAGAGCTTAGTATCATCTGCAAAGATCGATATTCTACTGTGCAATCCATGTGTAAGATGTGTAATATTTATGAAAATATTAAAGAGGATATGGCCCAATACTGAGCCCTGTGGTACCCCACTAGTAACAGGGATCCAGTCTGAGTATGTACCGTTAATTACCACCCTTTATTTTCAGTCCAAGCATTCTCATCTTACTTCCCAACCTTTTATGTGGAACAGTATCAAATGCTTTAGAAAAATCCAAATATATGACATCCAGTGCCTGACCCCGATCCAGTCTGGAACTAACTTCCTCATAGAAGCTGATGAGATTAGTCTGACAGGACCGATCCTTCATAAACCCATGCTGGAATGGCGTTATACAATTATTTTCAGTGAGATACTCCAGGATAGCATCTCTTAGAAAACCTTCAAACATTTTACCCACAACAGAGTTTAAGCTTACCGGGCTATAGTTTCCAGGATCACTCTTTGACCCCTTTTTGAATATTGGCACGACATTTGCTATGCGCCAATCCTTTGGGACATGCCCCATTATTATACAGTCCATAAATATTAAGAATAGGGGCCTATCTATCACATTACTTAACTCCCTTAGGACATGTGGGTGTATACCGTCAGGGCCTGGGGATTTGTCTATTTTAATCTTCCTAAGGCGGAGCTGCACTTCTTCCTGGGTTAGACAAGAAACATTTAGGTTGGAATTTACCTCCTCCCTTTGCTCATCAACAGGAAGGTCATCCTCCTCGGTAAATACAGTGGAGAAGAAATTGTTTAATAGGTTTGCTTTTTTCTCATCGCCCTCTATAGTCTCTCCCTCAGTACTTTTTAAAGGGCCAACATTTTCTTTTTTAATCTTTTTACTATTTATATAGTTAAAAAATATTTTGGGGTTAGTTTTACTTTCTATGGCAATACGTCTTTCTGTCTCCAGCTTTGCTGCCTTTATCATTATTTTACACACTTTATTTTCTTCCCTATAGCTTCTGAGTGCCTCTTCACTGCCCTCCTGTTTTAGTAGCTGAAATGTTTTCTTTTTGTTTTTTATTGCCACCTTTACATATCTGTTGATCCACATTGGGTTTTTCCTGGTTCTAATTATTTTTTTACCATATGGTATGTACCTCTCACAGTGGGCGCCTAAGGTGTTTTTAAAGATCTCCCATTTATTTTTTGTTCTGCTATTTTTAAACACCTTGTCCCAGTCAATACAGTTTAGTGCCTCTCTAAGCAGGGTAAAATTAGCCTTCCTCAAATTCAGTGTTTTTGTGGCTCCATGACAAAAAGGTCTATTGAAGGATAAATGGAAGTTTATTATATTATGGTCACTATTCCCTAGGTGCCCCTCAACCTGAACCTTTGTTACTCTGTCAGGTCTATTAGTCAATATTAAGTCTAGAACAGCCTTTCCTCTAGTCGGTTCCTGCACCATTTGGGAAAGGTAATTATCTTTAGTTATAGACAAAAACCTGTTTCCTTTGTGAGAGCTACAGGTTTCAGATTCCCAATTTATGTCTGGGTAGTTAAAGTCGCCCAGAATAACCTCATTCTGATTAGATGCTTCAACTATTTGCCCGAGGAGCATATCTTCTATGGGTTCTGTTATATTTGGGGGCCTATAGCAGACTCCTATTAGAATTATATCACTGTTACTACCCCCATGTATATTTACCCATAATGATTCCACCTGTTCATTACCTGTACCTATATCTTCCTGCAGGATTTAACATAGAGACAGACACCTCCCCCCTTCTGGTGTTTACAGTCACTTCTAAAAAGACTGTAACCCAGCAAGTTAACCGCCCAGTCGTAGCTCTCATCCAGCCATGTCTCAGTTATCCCCACTATGTCATATTTTTCTTCTGGAATTAATACTTCTAGTTTATTTATTTTGTTGGCCAGACTCCCCGCATTGGTTAGCATCCAATTTAGAGATTTTCCTGTTTCATTTCTCACTAATCTTTTTACCTATTGCTACACCCTATCCCTCCCCTCCACCCCATGATTTATTACTAATTCCCAGCTCTCTATCATCACTATCTTGCACGCTATATTTGTAGTTTCCCTCCCCCAGTCCCTAGTTTAAATATTCCTCCAGCTTCCTAGCCATTTTGTCCCCCAATACAGCTGCACCCTCCCCATTTAGGTGCAGACCGTCCCTAGCATAGAGTCTGTAGCCAAGACAGAAGTCAGCCCAGTTCTCCAAAACCCAAATCCCTCTTTCCTACACCAATTTTTGAGTCACTTATTCACCTCTCTAATCTGAAAATATTACCTTGGAGGTCCTTGCCTGGAGCTTTTTGCCTAAGTCCCTGAACAATTCTGCGACTGCATAATCACTATAAGTAGTATTTTGTGTCAAATTTGAGAAACCACTTGTTATATTAGTTATGTTGAGCTTTTTAAATAGTTGTTAGATTTCAGCCATTAGCTGAAAGATTGTAAATCTCGCAAATTTGAGAGTTTAAAAATAAAATGAAAGTTTAATAATTGATTGCAACTGTAAATAAATATTTATGATTGTAATTTTCATTGGTTAATGTGCCATGTTATGTCATTTGTACAACAAAGCAATCACAACATCATAATATATTATTAGAATACACAAGGATTTATTTAGCTTTGAAAACCCATTTTCAAATACACTATTAGCGGGCTATGAGTTTTAAAATGAATTACCATGTTCAGCCAACTCTCACAAAGACAAAAAAGATTGAGACAAATTTAATATTGTGGGTTTTGCCAAAAAAAAGTATCACAAAAGCGCAAAAAAGTAGTGCATTTTTGGCACAGTGTGTTGCAGACAAATTGATGTGCTTTAGGTACTTTTAACAAATGACCCAAAAGAGGCATGGTTTAGTTGTAGGTTGGTGTTGTTTATGGGAAAGGAGGCATAGCTACAGTGAAACACAGTAACAGGTGTTTCAGAGTCAACGCATTATGGTACACTATGACCAAGGACTGTCTCGGAAACGAGTAAACGCCATTGTGGAAGCAATAGGTATGTACCGCGCTTTTAAAATGTCTAAATAAACATGTTTTAGCATATTTTTGGAGACTTGCTAAGCAGAGTTTTTTTAGTCTATGTCATTTGGATCATTTACTCCAAGTAATTTTTGAGCTTAATGCCAGTGAGTGCAGTGCAAATGAACGCACAAAACAGACCACACCTGTATTTTTTGTACTGTGATAAATGTGGCACATTTAGGCAGCCTACGTTTAGCAACAGTAAATGTGGTCTAGAAGACTCAGTGTTACAATTCGTGCCACGGTCCCTGCACCAGACCACGGACGCGCTTGTGTTCCCTGCCACTGTTTCTTCTGGCACCCACCTTTCCTCGATCCTGCTCTGATCTCCTCTGCTCGTTAAGATTTAAAGGGCCAGCACAACTCTGATCACCAATCACCTGCTACCTTTACTTTTATTAGGACACCTACCTCTGTATTCCCTGCCAGTTTGCCTAAGCGTTTGTGCCACATTTCTGTATTCAGTATTTCCTGTTTTGACCTTTGCTAACAAATGCCTGACTACTATTCCTGAGTGACCTCCTTGTCTTTGATCTGATTACACCTCTGCCTGCTCCTTCTGTACTTTTTTTTGGCACCTCTACTGTCAACACGAATGACCACATAAAGGGTAATGACCTGAGAGTTCCCGCAGCCAAGTTCGTCATACCTTGCAGCTGGCTCAGGTGAATATCAGGGGACTCCATAGACTCTGTTCCCTGGCATGGTTATTGTCATCTCTCGTGATGACCCAGTAAATCCACCACCTGCCCTTGTGACACCCATGAGTTGTAGCTATTACAAAGAAATTACCATTACAATTAATTTCACATTTGGAGGCACTGGAGGGGAAATGCAAACTTTCTGCTGGGCTTCCTCACAATTTACAACTTGGGTTTCAGCATTACTTTTCTTGTCTTTCAGACATCAGTTGAAGTGGTCTTTTATAGGTGGTAAACAGTAAACTTAATTTATTTGTAGACAGACAATCGTGATACACACTTGTTTAATATTCCTTGTTATCCTTTCAGTCTTCATACGTATAGTACTGAATTCATATAAAGTTCAGTGGTATGGAATAATTTGAATCATGAACACATAATTATTTTGGCTATGAATTCATTTGCTTATTTATATCAAGTAAGATGTGTAGAATTGTTTTCATGTATACATATTTGATATGTTTCTTTCCACTAGAAAAGACTGGGGAATAGATAACTTTTTATCACCAACTTTACTTCGGAACATGAGAGGGAAGGACATAAAGAAGGCAATCAGCTTTCATATGAAAAGGAATCAATGCATTCTTGAACCAAGACAAAAGGTGAGCAGGAATGATTGTCAGGTGTTTCAAATTGATATTTGCTAAGCCTTCTGATGAGTTAAAAAGTGAATTAGAGCCCCACCACCACCAGTGTTGCAGATTGTCTATTAAGAAAATTGTAAAAATTCTCATGCGCTAGATAAGTGCTCTACAGGTCCTATACATCACAGATTTTCGGTGTAGAATTATTAAAGCCCAAAATTACTATAGACTCCAAAATAACGATAGAGTAAATATAGACTTAGACTAGACCTCTTTAGGGTATGTTTACACAGCGTAATTGCGGCGCGCATTTCGCCGCGTATTTGCACTTTATACATGGCGAAATGCGTTCAACAATTATGGTAATTCATAGCTCTCATAGAGAACTATGAATTACGCCTTTTCTCCCTGGGCGTATAATACGATCGTATCATACGCCCGGGTAGAGAAGTGACATGTCAATTGTTCGTGGCGCTTATACGCCGCTGACAATGCATGTGAATGGGGCCGGCCGGGAACCGGCCCCCTTGTGCTTTGGAAGTACGCACTGACGTGCTTCCAAAACACCCGGCGTATTGCGGCGTGTACAGTACGCGCCCCAATACGCTGTGTGAGCATACTTTAAGACTCTAGCCCATATACTGAAATACATAAAGACTCCCAACAAACCTTAGAATAAATACAGACACAAGATTCCAAAATAAAAGCAAACCCCAAGCCAGACCTGAGCCTAAAATACAGAACCAGACTAAAATGGACAATAGTTAAATGAAGTTGCTGTTTGCTGGATTTTCTTATTTATTCCTGTACAATGCTTAGTATGCCTACAAAAATAGGAAGGCACAAAAATAGCACAGAGAACCAAGAGAATGTTCCAAGAAAATTATTTATTTGGATACGCTCAAAAGCCATTTGTAAATAGAAATCATAAAATCAATTAGAAGATCAGTTTATCTGTGGAATGCCCTTTTAATGCTACCATTTAATGTTTTGTAAAATGTACTGAGAAACAACAACAAAAATTGAGGGAATGGAATAGGAGAAACACAACTGTACCATTTTAAGAGGGGTTTCATTTTATGTATTTCTCTGTGTGATATAATGATATGTATGAATCTTTAGATATCAAATTTATATAGTTTTCTATTTAATTTACTAATTTTTTTTTCATTTGCTTTGTACCGCCATTTGTCATTTTCAGTAGCATTTTTATTTTTCCGCCTATGAAGTTGTATGAGGGCTTGCCTGTGCTGGCTTAGAAATAATTTTTCTTGGGAAGATGAAGTAACCAAATAAATGCTATTTTTTTCTATAGTGTTCACTATGTGGGTAATGTTGTATTTTAATAGATTGGACTTTTACGGTTGCTGCAATAAAAATTATGTTTAACTTTTTAATTTCCTTTTTTATTTTTTAAAAATTGCAAAAGGGTGGTGTTTTACACTTTTTCGTTTTTAATATATTTTTAACGTTTTAACTTTGTTTTTACTTGAATTTTTAGTCCCCGTAAGATACTTGGCCAATGGAGGGGTAGGGGGTTATTCCTTGTACATTGTTCTGCAATACATTAGTATTCTAGAATAGCATTCAATCATGGCACTTCTGTTACACCCTGCCTCAGCAGGTGCAATATATAAAAGCACTGACATGGCCTTCATTAGATCCCTGGCTGCCATGCCTCTTCTTCTGAAAACGGGTAGGTTCATAAGACAACTTGTTTCCTCTTTAAAAATACCTGGACAACAACGCTGATTTTACATAGAGCACAGTGTTAAGCACGGAATCTGTGCCAGAATCAGCATCCAAACCATTTGTGTGAACTCCTCCTAACTGTCTAAATGCTACAGTAGTTTTGACTGCAGCATTTAATAAATTTAAACAGCCGGGATCGGAGTTATCCTCAATCCAGAACGATGAGGGCAGATGCTGGCTGTAAGGCTATGTCTCCACTGCATAGCTTTATGATCATATCTTCGGCGCTTTTAGTTTTTTAAAAGCGCCGAAGATACGATCATCCCTGCAGCCCCATAGGCGGCAATAGAAAAGACGAGCTGTAATCTCCACAGCTAGTCTTTTCTCTGTTCGTCTTCTGGCTCCGGCATTTTATACAACACGCTTTTAGTTTTCTTGCCATACAACACCATTGTATGGGTGACGGCAAAAAAACGAGAAGCAACCGCGGTTTTTGTACAGAGCGTGACAAAAACTGCGGTCCTGCGTCGAGAAAAAAACAGCCACTTTCGGGCCGTTTTTTGTCCGATGCAGTGTAGACATACTCTAAGAGTTAGCAACTTCATGATATAATTGTATATCATATGTCGGGAATGAGTAAAACATATCTGGCAGCAGGATATTAACAAAAACACAGTGCTCAGCTGTTACATTTCCTGCTGCTACATTGCTAATGCTTTATTTTCATAACAGCAGTGGTGACATACCATACTTACTGTTATCATCAGAGCTGCTATGTAAATAAAGACTGGTGGGGAATAACAGGAGCATTGGTGCCAGAGCAAGTATTTATTTAAGGGGATGTTCACACAGCATATTTCCGACAACTATTTTTGCGCGCTGCAATAATCGTTCGTTGCGTAGTTGAAATGACCAGCTTGTAAGCTTATCGCTCTGTAGTTTTGTGGATCTGGGTATTATGCTATAATGCGGTTTTGTCATAATTTGCACCAAAAACTACACCACGGGATGCCTCTAATTACCCTTTTGCTGGTATTCATATACAGAATACCCCTCACATTTTTATAAATATTGTATAATATCTCATATGGGAAAACACTGAAGACGTGACACTTTGATACAATGTTAAGTAGTCATTGTACAGCTTGTATAACAGTGTAAATTTGTTGTGCCCTCCAATAACTCAACACACAGCCATCAACGTCTAAGCCACTGGCAACAAATGTGAGTACACTACTAACTGAAAATGGACAAATTATGCCAAATTTGCCATTTTCCCTGCCCAGTGTCATGTGACTCGTTAGTGTTACAAGGTCTCAGATGTGAATAGAGAGGTGTGTTAAATTTGGTGTTATCGTTATTTACGCTCTTTAATACTGCTAACTAGCAGTGCTGAGCGAACAGTAAAATGTTTGAGTTCAAGTGGACGTTCGAACAGTAGTGGTGTTCAGTTCAAGGTTCGACTCAAACTCCATAACCATCCATAACAGTAAACTGTATACGTGGAACAACTTAGTGAAGAAAATTTGGCTCTAAAAGTGACAGAAAAAAAATGAGAGGCTAAAATACTTAATTCCTTTTAACTGAAAAGATGAGGACAGCTTGCAAGAAGGGGTGTAGTTATAGGACGTGCAGCGATAGCAGCTGCTATAGGGCCCTGCATCCTGAGGAGGCCCAAAAGACCCTTTGATACATAAGAAGACACTGGTATTGGAAATGGCACATGGTAACTGTCAGGAGCCCCATTTCACTTTTTGCACCAGGGCCCAAGAACTTCAAGTTATGCCTCTGCTTGCAAGCTTTTTACATGTGATATATGTGGTGGGAGCAAGAAAATCCCAATGGGGAACATGGAGGTTCAGCTGGCAAGGGCGTAGTTATAGGGGGTGAAGCGGTAGTGGCCGCTATGGGGTTTGCATCCTGAGGGGTTCCAAAAGCCCATTTGACACATAAGATGACACCAGTATTGGAAATGGCACATGGTAACTGGCAGGAGCCCTATTTCATTTTGCACAGGGCCCCAAAAAACCTTGAATTTTCGCCTCTGAGGGGGCCCAAAATTTAGTTTGGGCAGTCCCCTTTAAAAAGCAGCAAAAAAACAAAAAAAATAGGGAAAAGGAGGTTCTGTTTAAACCCTAGATTAAACAGTGGCCATTGGTGGCAGAAAGAACATTGAAAAGATTAAAGATCAATATTTACTGTGCTACCCAAAGTTTTAAGATCTTAAACCCCTTAAAGGGAAACAAGATTTTTGGGCCTCTCTGACACACCCCAAATTTTTGAAACCCAAAATGTGTACTTTATGTGGGGAATAATTTTTTTTTCCCCATTTTATTATCCAGGGTGTTTTCAGAGATTTTTTTCCTTTTGAAATTTGTGCTTTAATTTTGTAAAGAAATTTTTAAACCCAATAAAACCCTTTTTTGTTTGTAAAAAATTAAAATTTCTTTAAAAAATTTTAAAAAATTTGTTAAATTTTGAAAATTCAAAAATTTTGGGTGAAAAACCCGAAAATTTAAAATTTCCAAAAATTTTAGTTTATAACTAGATCAAACATATGCCCATTTATGGGTTTGGGCATTTTTTTTTAAATTTTTTTGGTTTTTTTTCCCCCTTTTTTTTAGAGGGCTTAGAAAATTTTTGAAAATTTCCCCCCTTTTTCCCAAAAAATTTTCCCAAATAAAATTTTTAGGGACCAGCCCAGTTTGATGGGCTTTAAGGGGTGATTTTAGATCCCCCATAAATAAACCATCTAAGAAATGGGCCCTTAAAGTTTTTTAAACAGTGTTTAGGAGTTTGAAAACCCCTTTGGGTTTAATTTACAAAAATTTAAAGCAAAAGGGAGGTAAAATTTAAAAATTTCACTATTTTTGAGTTTTTAAATTATTTATCCATTATTATGGAATGGAAAATTGTGATTTGGAAAAAATTGAACTTTTTTCAATTTCCCCCAGGTCTCCCTTTTTTTAGAGATATCCCATATGGGGCCCCATGTGAAATTAAATTTGGAAAAACCAAACCCCCAAAAATGGGGAGGGCCCCTTTACGGGGATCTGGGGTTCTTTAAAATTTGATTTTTTTTAAAAGGCGCCTTTTCAGGTTTGGGGAACCCAAAGGGTGAAAAAAAAATTTAAATTTAAAACCCCCAAAAAAGCCCCCATTTTTGGAAAAATTTACACCCTTAAGGAATTTTTTCCGGGGGTTGGCGTGTGTATTTTAAAACCCCACGGGTGATTCCCCAAATTTTTTTTTTAGCCTAGGTGTGAAAATTTAAAAAAAAAAATGTTTTCAAAACTGCAAATTATTAAAATGTTTCAAATTTACAAGGAATTGGAAAAAAAAAAAAAACCCCAAAAATTTTTTTTTAAAGAATTTTTTTCCAAGTTCGGCAATCCCCAAATGGGGGTGAAAACCCTGTGTTTGGGCGATTTTCATGGGAAAAAAGGGAGGGAGGCTATTTTTTTTTTTGGAAGCAGTTTTTTGGGGGGGCCATGCGAATTTTGCAAACCCCCCAAAGTAGCAAAACCAGGTAAAACCCTTTCCAGGGGTCCCCCCTTTTTGGTTTAAAAACCCCTTTGGAAATTTATCTGGGGGGTGTACTGTGTTTTTGGATGCAAGGTGTTCCATTTTTTTTTTAGTTTAGGCCTAAAAAGGGGGGGGAAAAAAAAAAAAACAAAGTTCCCCCATTTTTTTTTGGGTTTTAATTTAAGCTTTCCCCGGTGCAGGAAAAATGTCGGATAACTTTATTTTGGGAAAGGTGGGTTTACAGTTACAATTATATAGATTTTTTGTTTTTTTTTGTTTTATTACTTTTCAAAATAAAAAATTTGCCTAAAAAAAAATTGGGTTTTTTAATTGCCCCATTGACACCCAAAACTTTTTTATTTGCTGTGTGCAGGGGCTGTTTATGGGCTTGTTTTTTTGGGGAGGTTTGATTTTTTTTATTGGCCCCCAATTAGGGGGGGATATGAAAAATTATGTTTCACTTTTTATTTGGGTTTTTCGGAGACGTTTTGAACAAAATACAGCAATTTGAAAGGTTTTTTTTTTTTATTTTTTAGCGGTCATTGCTTTTTTAATGCATGCTATTTTACTCAGGGGTTAATACTTACAGCGATACCTAATTTGTTTTTTTTTTTAAATTTTTTTTTATGCTTTTATAAAATTAAAAACACTTTTTTTTTAAACCCGGGAAAAAGGGTTTTTTGCATCGCTATGTTGAGAATATTTTTAAATTTTTTTGTTTTGGAGTTTGTGTGGGACTTTTTTTTTTTTGGGGGATATTTGACTTTTTTTAGAAATTTTTTGGGGGGGGGAAAAGGCTTTTTAAATTCGCTTTTAAATTTTTTTTTTGGAAAGGAGGGGGGAAAAAATTTCTGCAATCCAAAATTTTTTTTTTTTTATTTTTTTTTTAAACAGGGGGCCCCATCAGTATCCATGTTAAGTTACCTTATTTTTTTTCTGGGTCATAATGATTACGGCGTATCCTGTTTATTTTTTTTTTTACGTGAACCCTTAAAAAAAAAAAACAGTTTTTTTTAGTGTGAAAAACAATATTTTAGGCCGTGTCTTTCTGAGGGGCCATAATTTTTTTTTTTTCCCCCGGTTATACAGAGTTTTTGTAAGGTTTTTTTTTTGCGGAATGAATTGATTTTTTAATTTTTAAAAAATTTTGGGCTTTTAAATGGCCCTTTAAAACTTTTTTATTCCTTTTATGTGTGGGGGATGAAAAAAATTTTTTAATGTGATTTTTTGGGTTTTTTTTTTTTAGGGGTTTTCCGCGTAGGGGTTTTTTTACATGAAGTTTTATAGGGGGGGTCTTTTACGGCACCCCGGCAAAACCAAATAGGGGTTCTTTTTTATGTTTGATCTTTTTTGGGGCGATTTGGGGTTTGAAAAGGGGGAAAAAGGGCGGTTTTTACGGGGTTTTTATTTTTTTTTTCCCGTGTTTGTTTTTTACTTTTTTTTCATTTTTTCTTTAATTTTTACATTTTTTTTTTATTTTTCCCCAAAGGGGGATTGAATGAGAGTTTCTTCAGACCCCTCTTTAATAGGAATAAACACAAACTTGTTTGTTGTGAAAGGGTTCCCTTAGGCAACTGTCAGTCAAGTTTGGGGGTGCCGGGGCCACGGGTGGGGGATTGGGGACGTCACAGACTGTGCTGTTGCCCAAAAGGAGGGCTGGGTTGCTCCCGCCGACAGAAGGGGAGGGAAGGGTCCTCCTGGGGCTTTTTCTTAATTTTTGCGACCTACGGTGCGAAAAATTAAAGGGGGTTTAAACCCCCCCCCCCAACCCCCCGGGCGAAACTAGTCCAATGCGTTAACCCCCAAAACCCCTGGGACGTTTTGCTAGCCCAAAGGTCTTTAAGGGGGTTAATAAAAAAAAAGAGAAAAAGGGGCCCCCCAATATGCCCTTGTGGTACCCCATTATAACGGGGAACCAGTCTGAGTATGTCCTTTAAATTTAAACTACCCTTTGTTTTTCTACCCACTAAAATTCTAAAATAAAGAAACCCAATACCCACCTTGATCCAGCCCTAAAAACTAACTTTATGAAGCGGAGATTAGTTTTAAACAGGCCCAATTTTTCAAAAACCCCATGCTGGGAACGGCTTTATACATTTATTTTCAGTGAGATAGCCCAAGATAGATTTAGAAAACCTTCAAAATTTTTCCTACAAAAGGGGTTAAATTTAAAGGCAAAATTTTTTTCCGGTCATTTTTGCCCTTTTTGAATTTTGGGCTTTTCTTTGGTATGCCCCCAACCCTTTGGGGAATCCCCCTTTATTATCCCACCCAAATAAATTTTAAAGAATGGGGGCCTATCTATCACATTACTTAACCCCCTTATAGGAGTGAAAAAAATCGGCGTCCCTTTTAAAAGTAACTTTTTATTTAAATGGTAACTTTCGGGGTTACTGCTTTCTTAGACAGATGTAAAAACCCCGGAAACTGAAATCCCAAAGATTTTTTACACAAAGCCCATGGATTTTTAAAAGGATTTTTAAGTTTCCTTAAAAATAAAAAATCCCAAATTTATTTGGTAAAACAGTTATTTACAATGTAAAAAAAATTAAACAGTCGGGAAACTTGTGGGGGTAAAGGGAGAAATCAGAAAATTTAATTTTTTTCTTCTTTTAGGGAAATTAGGGGAGTTTGTTGCCTCAAATTTCACACATAGTTGACAGAAGCGGGCATGAATTTTTAAACCCTTTTTGCAGATTTTTTAAATTTTTTGATTTTTTATACCCCCTTTCCCCTTTCCCTCTCCCTTTTCTTAAAATCTCATTAAGTTTTTCCCTGAAAATTTTCCCAATGGAATTTTTTCTCCAGAAAAAATGTGCGGCCATTTGGAGATCAGTTTGTTTTTGTTAAAGGTGAATCGGTGGTTTTCCTAGTTTGTGATCTTCCCCGGGTTTCCCCCACAAAAGGGGCTTTTGGTGACATTCAAACATAACAGATAACCACTTTGAAAGTTGCGGGAAAAATTCCCCCTCCAAAATTCTTTTGGCCCCTTTGTGGGACTGGGGGAACAGGTACACTGTAGCGGGTTGGGGATTTTTCTGGGGTCTACCTGTTTGCAGGGGGAAAGGTCCATTTTCAGTTTGGGCCTTAGAGTTTTTCCGGAAAATAATGCCGCAGGTTTGGGGTTGCCAAAAAGGAGGGGGAAAGGGGGGAGGGGAATTAGTCTTTTGGAGTTGTTGCCCCTATGTAGCACAGGTTGGACCCTTGGGAAATTTTTTTGGATCTTAGTGTGGGTTGTAGGGAAACTGGGGGCACTCGTTTTTCCTTTCGGGGCTTTTTGTATGTGAGAACGGTTTTGTTGAGGCGGCCGTTTTGTTTGATTTGGGTTTCACCCAATTTTGGTTGTATCCAAGTTGAAAATTTTTTGCCCTCAAAATAAAGGTGTTGCCCCAGGTTGTTTTTGTCGGGCAATAGATTGTGGGTTAAAAGGGGTGTATATAATAAATTTTTGTTTTGTTGGGGGGGGAAAGGTCATTTGAGGGGGCCCGTTTGTTTTTGGGTTTGTGGTATACTAAAGTAGTAGGGGGGTCTTTGATGTGTATTGTTTTCCCAAAAAGGGGATTTTGCCTTTGAATAGAAATTTTAAGGTTATGGGGGGGAAAGTTTTTGAAGTCATTTTGGAATTAAATTTGGGCCTCCCGCCCGGCCAGCCCAGATGCAATGAATCATAATTTATAACAGAGGTAAATTCTGGGTTTGGTTTTGATTTTGAAAAATATGTTCCTTTCCCCCATTTGCCCCCCAATTAAAAAAAAAAAAAAATTTGATATTGGGGCGACTTGGCCCATGGAATTTCCCCATTTGCTGTAGATCCCAGGTCTTCCCCAAAATAAAATTTTTTGTGGCTGATTAACTGGATGGGCTGTGTGATGGTTTTCCGGTCTGTTTTTCAAAGGTGCAGAATGCTGAAACCCCCAACCTTGGGGGGAAAAATTTTTTTGATAAAGGATTTACTCCATGGGGGGCCAAAAATGGTCCCCGGGGGGGGGGGGGGGGGGGGGGGGGGGGGGGGGGGGGGGGGGGGAGGGGGGCCCTTAAAGGTTTTTTTAAAGAAGGTTGTTGTTTTCCTGGATTTTTAGTTGGGAAAGTATTTTTTGACGGTTTTTTTAAAGGGAGATTTTCCAAAACCTGAAAAATTTTTTTGGGGTCTGTCCAATCCCCGAAATATAGGTGGGGTTTCCCTTCTTTAAGGGAAATCCTTGGGGAGCTATAGAAAGGGGGCCCGGGTTTGGGGACCCTTTGGGAAAAAGAAATTTCCCATGTTTCCCAAAACCTAAATTGGGAAAATTTTTTTTTTTTTTAGTTGTTTCTTTTTGGCCTCTTTTGGGATTTTTTCCAATTTTGCATTAGGGGGATGGGATTTTGGACAGTTTCTTTTCCCTTTTCCCCGGGATATTTAAGAAAAGTTCATATGACTATTGCGCCCCTTTGTCACGGGGTTTTTTTTAATTTTTCCCTGATTTTTTTTCAGTGAAGCAAAAACCTTTTTTCCTGCGGGGTTTAGGTTGTGTATTTGTTTCTTTTGTTTTGCGGGATTTTTAAATTTTTCCCTTTGCTTCAAAAACAGTCAATGTATTTATCCAGTGCTGCATTGTTTGGGGCCCGTGAGGCCCAGGTAGCCCTTTTTTTTGGGTTTTTCGTTATTTTGGGGTTTGTCCAGGGGTCCTGCTGTATGGAAAGGTTTTTTTCCCATAGAAGTTTTCCCCTTCAATCTATTTTTCTGAAAAATCCCCCCATATTTTTGCAGATTTTTTGACAGGGGTTGGTGAGTGCTGAGGGCAAAAGGGAAAACCCTTTGGAGAAAATTCCCTTTTTATTTTTGGTTTGGC
The DNA here is from genome assembly GCA_025379985.1 of Phyllomedusa bahiana. NCBI lineage: Eukaryota > Metazoa > Chordata > Amphibia > Anura > Hylidae > Phyllomedusa > Phyllomedusa bahiana. The sequence continues at coordinate 107,409 of JAODAL010006603.1, read as the reverse complement.
CCCATAAGGGGAAAGGGGTTCACCACAAGGTTTGGGGTGGGCGGTATTTTTTTAAAAGTTTTTTTTTTTTTTAGTGAGGGAAGCCTTTCTGCTCGGGTTTTGGAGTTTTTTTTTTGTTCTTGATAAGATGCCCCTGCATTTTTCTTGTGAATGTGTGGATTTTGGGCCCTTTTCCCCTCTGGGTCTTTTTCCCCAGTGAGGGTCTTTTAGGGCCGGTTTCATCCCCTGTTTTTTCCCTTTTGTTGTTAAAAAGGAAAATTTTTTTATCATATTGTTCCGCAACCTCTCAGATGCCCAAATTAATAGTTTTTTCTGCATTTTGGTGTTGTAGGGGGGGGGTTTTCCGGGGTTGGGGAATGCAGGGGGAAAAATTTTGGGGGGAGTTTTCCTTTTTGCATTTTGTTAAAAAAGAAAAATGTCGCTGTTAAGTTGTGCAATTTCCCTTTAAACCGGTTTTTTCAGTTCCCTTTTTTGAGCGGGACATTTGGTATTCCAAATTGCTAGTAGTATAATGCGTACCGTGTTCCCCCGAAAGGTAGAATAGTGAAGAAATCAGGGGATACTTTTTAGGGGGGAACCTGAAATATATTTGATTTGTGAAACTTTTGAGGGGGACTAGCTCTTTCCTTTTAAAACGGGTGTTATAAACAAAAAGAAAAAAACCAGGGCTTTTTTAAACAAAAGACATGGATTCTTTAAAGGATTTAGAATTTTTAAAAATAACCAAAAACGAAATATAGGGAGAAAAATTTTTTTACAACCCGTCAAGAATTTAAAAATCTGGAAAAATTGAGAGGCGTGAGGGAGTGATCAGTAATTTTTTTCCCCTTAATTTTTTTATGCAATAGGGGGAAATTTTTTGCCTCCCCAAAAATTTTTACACATAGGTTGAAAGAAGTGGGATGAAATTTTTAAAAAATTTTGCAGATTTTAAATTTTTGGATTAAAATTTATTTCCCATTTCCCTTTTCTCCCTTGAGTTTAAAAAAATCCCATTAAGACCGGGACCCGAAAACTTTCCTGGGAATTTATTTTTTCCAAAAGAAATGTGGGGGCCCCCTGGCAGTTAAAATTTTTGTTGTTTTCTTCTTTTAACAAAATGCAAAAAAAGGGAAAAAATTTATCCCAAAAGGCTTCCCTGCTAACCCAAACCGGCAAAACCTACAAAAGCCGTATGCAGAAAAAAATATGTATTCGAAAATTTTGGAGGTGCGGGAAAATAAGATAAAAATTTTCCTTTTAAAAAAAAAAGAAGAAAACAAGGGAATTTCAAGGGCCCTTTAAAAAATCATGGAAAAATGAACAAGGAGTTAAGGCCAAACTCCCCAACCCTTTTTACAAGAAAATGCAGGGCGCCATAAAAACAAAAAAAAAAAGGGGCCAGAGACTTTGCCAAAAAAAAATGAAATGGCGTTCTCTCCAAAGGTCTCTTTGCCCCCCAGCACTCATGACCTGTCCAAAACCTGAATGATTTTTGGAGGAGTTCTTCCGAAAAAATTGAAAATTGAGGGAATACTTTATGGAAAAGACTTCCAAACAGCCCGGGGCTTGGAAAAGAACCAAATAACCCAAACCCAAACCCAAAAAAATTTTTACCTGGACCCCAAAGGGCCCCGGGAAAAATAATTTAGCAATGGGTTTTAAAAAAGTTTATTGGGTTTAGAAGGAAGGGGAAAATTGAAATTGGAGAAAACAAAAGAAACAAGTTTTCAAACCTAAAACCCGCAGGAACAAGGCCCAATTTCTTCACTGAAAGAAAAAAGGATATAATTATAAAACCCCTTTACAAAAGGGGGGGGAATATTCATGGGTGAAAAATCCTGATATTCCCGGAACGAACAAAATGTCCAAATCCCTCCCTACTGCAAATTTGGTAATTATCCCACAAAGGGCCCTTTTTTAAAAAAACTAAAGAATATGATAAAAAAGTTTCCCAAATTTAGGTCCGCAAACAGGGAAAATTTCCTTTTCCCCAAAAGGGTCACAAGCCCGGGTGCTTTAAAAAGTCCCCCAAATCCCCAAAGGGCAACCCCGGGGCCCATCATTGGGGATTGGGGGCCTGGGCAGAGAAAATCTCAGTTGGGTTTGGAAAATCCCAAAACCCCTTTGGGCAAAGATACTCCAAGCTACTTTTGGGGCACAACAGACCTTCTTACCCAAATCAATTTCCCGGGCCATTCCCGAGGGCAACCCTTTTTTGGGCCCATGGTTTTTAAAACCCTTTTTACAAAACATTTTCCCCCCAAGGGTGGAGTTTTCAGCATGTCAGGTTTCCAAACCTTTGAGAAACAAGATCCCCCAAAAAGAAACCCTCACACAGCTCTCCCTTCTTTTCCCAAACTAATTTTTCTTTTTGGGGAAAAACCCTTTTTTTCCGCAAAAGGGAAATTGGGGGGAAAAGGGGCACCCCAAAATGCAAATCTCTTTTGGGGGCATGGAAGGAGATAATTTTTCAAAGAAACCAAACCCCCTGATGTTTTCTCATTTATATTTTGATAACATTTTCAAGGACTGGGGGGGGAGGGGCCCCAATTCAATTCCTTTAAAGACTTTAATAACTTTCACCCCACCCTTAACCTTAAAATTACTATTCAAGAGCAAAAAAACCATTTTGGATTTTACAAAAACATCAAAGACCACCCGGGTCTCAAATCGTATACACAAAAGACAGTCCGAACCCCCCCTACTAGGAAAAGACAGCTTCCACCCCAAACACACAAAAACCCGGGTTTTTATATTTTCAGCCGGTATTTCTGGTAAAATCGTTTTTTTCCGGGCAAAGCCCGCATGGCCCAAACACCTTCTGGAATTTTGAGGGCAAAAATTTTTTAAACTTGGCTAAGACCAAAAAATTTTATGACAACCAAAACACAAAGCCCCCGGGGCCGCCATAACAGAACAGTTTTTTCAATACAAAGGGAAACCCGAAGGAAGAACAGTTTCCCCTTTGTTGTCACCCTAAACCCCCAAGGGGGAAACCTAAGAAAGATTTTAAAAGGAAAATCCCAACCCTTTTAAAATAGGAAAAGACTCAAAGACATATTCCCAGTTCCCCCCCCCTTCCCCTCCTTTCGGCAACCCCCAAACCCCGGGGCATTTTTTGTCCGGGGCGCTTGAAGGCCCCCCAATGAAAATGGGACCCCACCCTGCCTGCAGGAAAGGGGGCAAAGACCCGCAGGGCAAACACTGTGAAAAGTTTAAACCTTTTCCCCCAGCCCAGCAGGTGAAAGAATTAGGAGGGCATTTTCCCGAGGTCTAGCAAGGGGGTTTTGATTATGGGTATGCAAATTCCCACCACAGGCCCTTTTTGTGGGGGAAAAGGGCAGGACTCAGCCAGCGTAAGAATTCACACAGATTTAAAACCTTTTAAAAACAAAGAACTGATTGCCAGTGCCCCACTTTTTTGGAGAAAATCATTATGGGAAAATTTGGAGGTAACGGTCTTAAAAGGGAATTTTAAGACTAGAGGGGGGGGAAGGAATGGGAAAAATAAATTTAAGGAAAAAAATTTTAAAAACCCGCAAAATGGGGTTTTTTATTATCCGTTAATGTCAAGTATGGGGGGAATTTGAGTGCAAAAAAAATTACCCTGATTTAAATAAAGAAAGAGAAATAATTACTGATTACTCCCCCTCACGTCAAAGTTTCCCGACTTTTTTAATTTTTTGGGCAGGGTTTTAAAAAACTGCCCCTACCTATTTTTTGCATTTTTTTTATTTTTTTTGAATTCTAAGTTTTTTGAAGATCCCTGTCTTGTGTGTATAAAAAAATTGTGATTTTTGTTTGTTTTAAACATCATTTGAAGAAGAGAGCTAGTTTTCTAAAAAATACATCAATATATAGTTAGCCCCCTAAAGGTATCCCCCTGATTTTTCACTATTTAATTTCTTTTGGGCTAACAAAGGGAAAGCATTAACTATAGATGCTTTTTTTTATACAAAGCATGGTTTTTCAAAGGGAAAATTAGAACTCTTTAAAAATAAAACCCTCAATATAAGCAAGAAGTAATTTCAACTGGTAAAAAAAAAAAATCTGGGAACCTTGGGGGGGCGTGACATAATTCTTCCCTTATCTCTTTTCTTCAGGTCGTGATTTGTGGCCCTCAAGTTACAATAGTGGACTGAAACTGCCCGAATATTTGTCCAAATTTTCAGGTTTTAAAATGTTTTGCAAAAACCTTAAATTCCCAAAATTTTTTCCCTCTTCGTCCCAAAAATGTCCCTTAGAACCCAACTTTAAATCTTTAAAAGGAGTGGTCTTCCCCTTTTTGAAGTGGGGCAGCCACTGGGGAAAATATTCGCCGTTAAAAAGGGAGAATCTGTGTGAATTCATGGGGTGAAATGGTCTTGCCTTTTCCCCCCCATAGAGGGGGGTGGGAATTGCCACAACCCCCAAAACAGATACACCAATAATTCTGGGGTACTTGGGTTTTGAAGTGGGGGTACGCTGCTTTGGGGGGATATGTCTGCGGTTTTTCCCCTGTTCTGGGAGGAGGGGGAGGGGCCCCTTTTTTGTTGGGGGCCCTTTAGGGCACTTGGACCCATAATTATACCCCCTGGTTTGGGGTTGTGAAAAGGGAAAAGGGGAGGGGGGCCTGGGAAATGTCCCTTTTTAGTCTGTTTGGGCCCTATTTGCCCAGGGTTTGGGGTTCCGGCAATCCCCCGTAGGATCTCCAGCTGGGGGGTTTTTAGGGGACATAGGGGCAACCCCGGTTTTTATTTGGGTTTTTTTGGTTTTTGAAACAGTTTTCCCTGTTAATGGCTGCCCCTAATGATTTTTATTGTCCCCCTACTTTTGGTTTTTATTCCCATTTTTGGGGAATTTTTTTTCCTTAGATTAGGAGGTGAAAGTCCCCGTTCTGGGCCCTTTTCGGGGAAAAACGATTGTATTGTTTTAGCCCGGTGAAAAAATAGATTGTTTCGTGTGCCTTTTGTGGGGAAGCTGTCATTTCTGAATAAAGGCCAATTGTTTGTTGTGGGTTTGTGGTACATTGATGTGAGTAGCCGTTGGTCTTTGCTTTGTGGTATCCAGAAAGTGAATTTTGCTATCTGAATAGGTAAGTTTAAAATAGTTGTGGCGAGTATGAACTGTATGAGCTGTGTAACTGGTTTTGTTGGGAGGTTTTGTTTCTCCAGGTGTGCCCGACATGCTGCAACTACATTCTTGTGGGGAATATTTGTATACAAGGATTCTACATCCATGGTGGCCAAAATGGTGCCCTCAGGTAGTGGACCGAGGGCATTAAGTTTGTTAAGAAGGTCTGTGGTGTCCTGGATGTAACTAGGAGTATCTCTGACCAGGGGTTTTAGGAGATTTTTCACCCTGAGATGTTCTCTGTCAGTGTCCCAATGCCAGAAATAATAGGCATTGCAGGGTTGCCATCTTTGTGTATTTTCGAGAGCATGTAGAAGGGGTCCGCTGGGATAAGCACCTCTACCTGCTTCTGGACCTGAGTTGGAAACTTCTTGATCATATCCTTTAGCTGTTTTATAAAGGCCTCTTTGGGGTCACTGTCAAGTTTGGAGTAATGGGCGGGATTGGACAGCTGCCAGTTTGCTTTCTGGATATAGTCAGTAGTGTTCATTATGACTATTGGGCCCCCTTTGTCAGCCGGTTTTATTATTATATCTTGATTTTCCTTCAGTGAAGCGATAGCCTTCTGTTCCTGCAGGGTTAGGTAGTGCACCTGTTTCTTTGGTTTCCTCAAGATCTCAGATTTTACCTTGCTTCTGAAACAGTCAATGTATTTATCTAGTACTGCATTAATTTCAGGCCGTGGGGTCCAGGTTGATTTTTTTGGTGAGTTTCCTTATGCACTGTTCTATTTCAGAATTGCTGCTGTATGGAAGGTCTTTGTCATAAAAGTATTCCCTCAGTCTTTTTTTCTAAAAAAACTCCATATCATTGCAGAGTTTGATATGGTCAGTGAGTGCTGAGGGGCAGAAGGAGAGACCTTTGGAGAGAACTGACATTTTGTATTTGTTTGGCTCATAGAAGAAAAAGGTTGACAACACAGCTCTGGTGAACTGGGCTGGTGCTTGTGGTTGTAGTAATAGGGCCTTTTTGTCTCCGTCTCTGGAGCTTTTTTTGTTGTTGATAAGCATGTCCTGCAGTTTCTGGAAGTATATGTGAAGTTTGGCCTTCATCTCCTCTGTGTCATACTCCAGTGATGTCTTTAGGGCCTGTATCTCCTCCTGTGTTTTTCTTTTATTGTTATAGGAAATTTTTAACATGTAGTTGCACAGCTTTTCAGATGTCCGAATACATAGTTGCTCTGCATATCGGCTGTTGTAGGTGTGCCGGGTTATGCAGAGTGAAGTCTTTTGGGATGAGCCTTTCCTTTTTGCATTTTGTTAAGAAGAAGATGTCACTATTAAGTTGTGCAAGTTTCTTAAGCCGGTTTTTCAGTTCCATTCTTGTGCGGTACATTGTGGTATCTTTCAAGTTGCTAGTAGTATAATGTTGTACCGTGTTAGCCATAGAAAGTAGTAGAAAAGGGAAGAAATCAGGCGATACCTTTTAGAGGCTAACTTAGTATATTTGATGGTGAGCTTTCGAGAGTGCTAGCTCCCTTCTTCAGACATGATGTTATACAAGAAACTGAAAATTTACAGATTTTTTATACACAGAAGACATGGATCTTCAAAGAAACTTAGAATCTTTAAAAATAACAAAATGCAATATAAGCAGAGGAGTCATTTACTCCCTTAGGACATGCGGGTGTATACCATAAGGCCCTAGTGATTTGTCTATTTTAATCTTAAGACGGAGCTGCACTTCTTCCTGGGTTAAACAAGAAACATTTATTTTTGAGTTTACCTCATCCCTCTGCTCATCAACAGGAAGGTCATCCTCCTCGGTAAATACAGTGGAGAAATTTTTTTTAATAGGTGTGCTTTCCTCTCACCGTCCTTCACAATATCTCCCTCAGTGCTTTTCAAAGGGCCAACGTTTTCTGTTTTAAGCTTTTTACTATTTATATAGTTAAAACATATTTTGGGGTTGGTTTTACGTTCTATGGCAATATGTCTTTCTGTCTCCAGCTTTGATGACTTTATCATTATTTTACATATTTTATTTTTTTTCTTATAGCTTTTTAGTGCATCTTCACTGCCCTCCTGTTTTAGTAACTGAAACACTTTCTTTTTTTTATTTATTGCATCCTTTACGTCTCTGTTGATCCACATTGTGTTTTTCCTGTTTCTAATTATTTTATTACCATAAGGCATGTACCTCTGTCAGAATGATAAATTAGGGGTAGAAGTATGTTTCCACTACTCCTTTATCCAATTAAATGTCTCCTTCGAATTATATTATTATTACAGCTGTCGACAGCCGGAGCTCGAGAGATACAACCCACACTTTCCGTCTGGGGCATAAATCTGATTTATTAACAGGAAGTAACAGTTTTATATCTTCTACGTATTAAGAATCACATGATTATTCTGTCATTGGCTAATTTGCTGTGGCTGAAACCTCATAGTCTCCTGTATCTACGTAAGGTTGCTAGGCATTGGTTGATAAGAGACATTCCGAGAGAGGAATTTCTTTGGTTTCTTGATATAACTTCTCACTGAAGCAGACAGTTCCAAGGAAAGCTGTGTGAAAGATATCTGATACTTCGATAAGGATGTATAGCAGTAAAACTATCTGATGAGCTTATCTGATGAGCTTAATAAGAATGTAATGATGAAACAGACTGATGTTTTTTCCTTAAATAATCAATTTGACAGTCCCCCCTAAAAACATCAGAATCTGTTCTTACGCTCCCCCCCTAGAGCATGAATGATGAATGATGCTTTTCCCTAAACTGAGCAAGAATGGAAAAGGGTTTCACTCTCCTTAGACAGCAGGGTGAACAGGTGGAGCGGGTGTTGAACCACATGAACCACTGTAAGGCTTGCTGCAAGGGGGCGTAAACTAAGCGACCGTTGGCATCTTCACAGAGCCTTTGATGGTAAGGATGACTTTAACCCAACGACCGCCAGGTGCCACCTCAGAGCAGTCCCCGGCAGAGGCAATCTATGGATTGTTTACAATCTCATAACCCTCCATTGTTCTGTTGATAATAATAGATGCAATTTACCCAGTCCATACTTTTGTTGATTGTTAAGTGATTCAAACCCTGCTTTGACTTGATCCCTAGCTTTGAATCCATCAGGCACCCCCTTGGTTGTCCCTCTTGCATTTCCACACACAGATCCAGACTAGACAAACATATAAAAGGATAAGGGAAAGGTTTCATAATGACTTATTGGTTGAAGTCACTTTCTTGCAGTGTGAAGCATGCCCCCAGGTGGGTCTTCCTTCAAGTTTCACTGAGGTTGGGGACACCAGGAGTACTTGGTATGGTCCTTCAAATCTGGGCTCCAGAGAATCTCTGACGTGTTTCTGCACCCACACAAAGTCACCAGGTTGTAGCTATGATCGGAGTCTGGATCTGGAATGGAGGAGAACACTATGGCATGGATTAGTTTCAATTCATTACACAGATTTATAACATATTTTACAAATCATTCCCTGCTGTGGGTGAAAACTCCCTAATCTGGGCGGGCCTGAGAATAATATATCTCATAAGGAGAGATGCCAGTGGGCTGCCTAGGGGTGTTTCTGACAGAATAGAGTGCAATGGGTAAGATCTCAGGCCAGGGAAGAGATGTTTATTTGCTAGCTTTCAGAATTTTGTTCTTCAGAGTGGCGTTCATTCTTTCCACTTTTCCACTGGATTCGGGATGGTAGGGAGTGTGCAGGCCGAGGTCAGCTCCTACTAGTTTCCATATGTCTCTGGTTACTTCTGCAATGAAGGCAGGTCCTTGTTCAGATTCAATAACCTCAGGGATCCCAAATCTGCATACCAATTCAGTCAATAGTTTCTTCACGATGGTTCTGGCAGTCATATTGGTAACTGGGTAGGCTTCAGGCCATCCTGAGAACATATCCACCACTAGAACATACTTGTACTTTCCACTCTTGGGTAATTCAATGTGGTCAATCTTGAGCCGCTGGAAAGGATATAGTGGTTTAGCCATATGCTTCTTTGGTGTTGTCATCAGTCCTCCGGGGTTACAAGTATTGCATATTTCACAACTTCTAGCCTAGCTACTGTAATAAAAATTCCGGGTGCTAGGTATATCTTGTTGATTGAAGAAATCATCTGGTTAGTTTCTCTGTGGATAGTACCATGAGCCCATTGTACTACAGCTGGATATAATGCCCTTGGAAAACAAAGTCTATTTTCTTTCCTCTAGAATCCATCTTGGTGTATCTCTGCTCCCAATTCCTCCCATCTTTTCCTTTCCTTCGGGCTTATTCGAGTTTGAAGTCTGAACAGGTTAACACCTGGATTCAATGCATCTTGTCCTTGGTTCTTCTCTTCTTCTTCCTCTCTATTCTTTCCTTCTTCTTTCTTCTTCTCACCTTCTTCTTTCCTTCTTTCTTCTCACCTTCTCCTTCTTTCTTCTCACCTTCTCCCTCTTTCTTCTCTGCTCTGGTCAGCACATATACAGCCACTCCTACTTCCTCTCGAATCTTTGGGAAGAGAGCTGCGGCCTTTGCAGCCAAGTCTGCTCTGTAGGTGCCTTCTACTTACTCTGTTTCTATTCTTCCATGGGCTTTAGTCTTCAAAACGGCCACTTGAGCTGGCAATTGGAGAGCATGCATCAGAGTCTGAACGACTCCTTGATTCTTGATGGGCGTTACACTAGCTGTCTGGAAACCTCGCAGGGCCCACTTCAGGCCAAAATCATGGGCTACTCTGTACACGTAGGCTGAGTCGGTGTATATGTTCATGGTTTTCTCTTCGGCGAGCTTACAAGCTTCCATTACAGCCCAGAGTTCAGCTTCTTGGGCTGACATTCTCGATGGTAAAGATGCAGCCTTCACAGATTCTTGCAAGGTAACCACAGCAAATCCTGTATGGAATCGTCCTTGATCATTCGCATATCTGGATTCGAATCTCTGTTTAGAAGACATAGTCTGGGTTCTCCAACTTGGATGCAGAGACAGTAGGAAGATGGAAGGTTTTAGCCTCCATTTGTTCAAGGCAGTCATGAAGAGGTTCATTCGCGGCAGTCTGGTCTTCATCTTCCCACTTTGAGAGAGAAAGCAGAGTGGCTCTGTTGAGAGTAGTACATCTCTTCAAGGTGACATTCTCAGGCATCAGTAATGAGCATTGTATACGGAGATGGCACTGTTTACTGAGATGAGGTTGCTGCGACTGTTTCAGGATCCCTTGCAGATCATGACGAGCCAAAACATTGACTGGATGGCCTAAAATGATGTCTTTGGGTTTTTTTTCCAAGAAGAACTTGCAGCAATGACAGCTCTGAGGCAAGTAGGGGCAGTCCATGAAACAGGATCTAACTTGCAAGAATAGTATCCCAGAGGTCTCATATGCTCTCCATGTTTCTCTGCCAAGACTCCAGAAGCGTGGCCATAATGTTCAAATAGGAAGAGGTTGAAAGGCTGTGAGTAGTCCAGGATTCCTAGAGCCGGAGTTTGTAGGATAAGTTTTTTCAGGGTTTGAAAACACACCTGTTCCTCAAGTGAGAGTTCATTGGTGTAAATAATGTCCTTGAAAGAATCATATAAAACTTGCACAAGACTGGAAGCATTGTGTATCCATTGACGACAGTATGTGACAAGGCCTAGAAATCCTTGAAGTTGTTTTTGATTGGTTGGTTGATGAAATGAGCATCACAGCTTTTTTGCGATCATTATTACGGTGTTTGGACCCCTTTGATATGCAAGGAATAGCCGAGGAATAACACTTTCTTAGAACACCATTGGAGCTTGGACTGTGAGACTTTACATTTGATGGATGCAAAATATTGAAGAAGACTCAAAGAGCTTGATTGACAAGTTGGAAAATCGGGGGGCATATAAGAGACTGAGGTCTGTATTGTGTTTGTTGTTTGAATCTTGATGGTTGAGGTTCATAAACTTGATAATGAGTTTCACAGGTCCCAAAGACTAACTTAATTGCTGTTGTGATGTATATAAATTTACTCCCACATTGCCTTGTATTTTTTTACAACTTCTCCATACAACCTGTCATAATATTAGTGTCCACATTCTATATCACCAAAATCGAATTCTTCAGTTCCTCTTCCAGATTTTCTTTTTACACTTTCAACATAATTTCCATCATGACACTTGCTTGTCGTTCTTTTATATCCATTTATGTCATCTTGGGAAATTTAACTTTGGTTGACAATTTCCATGTTCCATCAAAACCAAACATTTCCATTACCTTCAAAAGCCAACATTCCTTCGATTATGCCTGTATGCTTGAGGGTATAACGGCATTGTTTGACCGAAGGTAGGAAGGTTCCTGGTGTCATCACGAGCTTTAGTTCGGCACTGCCTCATGATATGTCCGGATTGGTTGCAGTAAAAACAGGCTTTTTTGAATTCGGCCTTGCCTGCCAGAACGTGTGCGTTGGACATTTCGCGAACTATTAGGTTGATATGAGTTGATGGGTTGAGGTCCCGGGTATATTTGTGCTGGTTGATTGTACATTACCGTCTCAGGAGTCTGGGATGTAGGGCCCTTTGGGAGCTCTTGAAGTAGGGACACTGTAGAAACTTTCTTAAATTGCTGAGAGGATTTAGTCTGAGCCAACAAAGAACTCTGAGCCTTAACAATAGAAAGTTGACTTCCGGGCAGCTCTGCATATTCTGCTCTAATATTTTCAAAATAATCCCAAATGGGCTTAAGGAGACCTTTAACAAACGCCGTTGAAAGAGGATTCTGTGAGCTTTAGTGTTCATGTCAAATCCATGGTCCTGGAATAAGACAGTCATTCGGTGATAAAAATTCTCCACGGATTCAGTAGGACTCTGAGTAGAATTGAAGATATTGACTGAGGACTCATCCAAGCGTTCCTTTGCCCAAGAATGAAGACGACGGCAGAACTCTTCCCCAGATGAGTAAGCACTGATGTCCTTAACAGTGTCTTCTTGTAGGGCTGCTTTGATGATAGGCCAAAAGCAATCTCAAGCCTTGATGCTGGCAACATGGTATAGATCTTTCCAAGGGGTAGAATATGTCTTCTGTATCTGACTGATGCCACGGTAAAAAGCCATGGGGTTCTTCTCAGGGTCTGGCATTTGGGTTAGTAGATTATTGACTTGTTCGGGTGTAAAAGGCACGTAGATTGGTTGATCCTGGAGTATTATGGCTGGTGCGGATGGATGAGAAGGTAGCACCGAAAGAGAAAAAGAATCTAGTGGCTAAGAAGGTGGTGGTGGTGGTGCTGCCGAAGATGGGGGTAAGTCCATGAATGAGTCTGGTTCTGGCGGTTGAGGTAATGTGGATGTAAGTTGCAACAGAACCGAGGTTATACTACTGAACAAGGGTGAAGTTTCCCAGGGAGAGGGAGTGGTTTGAGTAAGGGAGAGCCACGTAGTCTTCAGTCATTTGGCCATAGCATCTGTTAGTACCACTATCCGTATTTCACGTACTGGAGGAATTGGCTTGTGCTCAAATCAATGCAGTAAGAATTGTATGAATACATGCCATAGAAATGAGATTGGAATTTGTTAGCTTCGGCCAATTCAAGTACATTATGTATAGCTTGTTTCAGCAGCTGAACACAATCGTCATGGGATACGTTATTATATACGGGTCCAACAGCATGAATAATATAATCGCAGTTCAGTCGGCCTGCTCGAGTGACAACTGCTGCAGACACGCGAAGAGGAGCACCACTGGAACGAGCACTAATTTCGTCACACTCCTCCTGTATTCCCATTCCACCTTCCTTCACAATTTCTTCAGCAATACCTCCATTATGCTGCAGATGTGCATTGGCAGGATAAACTATTCCCGTGGTATCCTGATGATAATGTTCCCCACAATGAAGATAAGAGTGGTGTTTGTGTCCCAAATTGAGATGAACGTACAAACATCAGGTGATTTGTATTCACTTTTAGGGTCCAGATATTCACCCTTAGGGTTACGAGCAGTTTGTCTAACTGTGAGGTGTTGTCGTGGAGTTTCATAGTTTCATAGTTTGTAAGGCCGAAAAAAGATGAGACGTCCATCCAGTTCAGCCTGTTGTGCTAAGGTGTTGATCCAGAGGAAGGCAAAAAACCCCAATGAGGTAGAAGCCAATTGTCCTCATTTTAGAGAAAATTCCTTCCCGACTCCAATCTGGCAATCGGAAAAATCCCTGGATCAATGACCCCTCTCCTGAATCCTAGACACTATAACTTGTTATATTATTATGCTCCAGAAATGCATCCAAACCCTTTTTGAACTCTGTTAGTGAATTCACCATGACAAGTTCCTCTGGCAGAGAGTTCCACAGTCTCACTGCTCTTACAGTAAAGAATCCCTTTCTATGTTTATGTAGAAACTTTCGTTCCTCAAGACGTAGAGGATGCCCCTTGTTCTAGATACAGTCCTGGGTATAAATAAATCTTGGGAGAGATCTCTATATTGACCTTTGATGTATTTAAACATATTTATTATGTCCCCCCCGAAGCCGTCTTTTCTCTAAACTAAATAACCCTAATCTTGCTAATCTTTCTGGGTACTGTAGTCCACCCAGTCCTTTTATTATTTTTGTTGCCCGCCTTTGTACTGTTCAAGCTCTACAATGTCTTTCCTGGTCACTGGTGCCCAAAACTGTTCACAATATCCCATGTGTGGTCTAATCAGTGACTTGTATAGTGGGAGAATAATGTTCTCATCATGTGCCTCTATGCCCCTTCTAATGCACCCCATAATCCTATTTGCCTTGGCAGCTGCTGTCTGACACTGACTGCTACAATTAAGTTTACTGTCCACCAGGATTCCCAAGTCCTTCTCCATGTCACTTTTACCCAGCCTTTTTCCATTTAACATGTAGTCATGTAATGGATTTTTCCTCCCCATGTGCATAACCTTGCATTTATCTGTGTTAAACCTCATCTGCCATTTCCCTGCCCAGGCCTCCAACTTATCCAGATCCCTTTGTAATAGCACATTATCCTCTATTGTGTTGATTACTTTACAGAGCTTTGTATCGTCTGCAAAGATCGATATTCTACTGTGCAATCCATGTGTAAGATCATTTATGAAAATGTTGAAGAGGATAGGGCCCGTTTGATGAGAGTTTGATGAGTTTGATGATAGGACCTGTGGGCAGTATCCCCAAGGAAGTCAGCGGGTGTTCTGAGGAATGTGTCCTCTCCTAGAGCAGCAGTCTGTGTGCTGTGAGCAATAGGAAAAATACTGGAGTTCTTTAATTTGGGTTGCAGATGTGGGTCCTGGCCCCCTGTAGCTAATGGCAACTTGTCCTCCTCCCCTTCCTCCTCTCCATTAGTATTGAAAGTCAGAATAGGGGCTATAGAGGAGGAGGGTAAATAGAATGTCCCAGATGGTGTGAACAAAGGGTAGAAGTGGAAAGGGTAAGGCTTGGTGGTGCATTTCCGGATGCAGAGAGTGTTTGGACTTCGTTACAATTGCTACCGGAAATAATGGGAGGTTCTGGCATGGGAGCTGAGGAAAGAATACCGGGAGGGGCAGGAGGGAAGGTAATACAAAGCTGTGATTAGTGTTGGACGTTCCCTCCCACAATCTATGCAATTTTCAGCATTAATGGAATTTTTATGACAACAATTGGGACATTGCCAACACTCAAAAGTCTCCATCTTGAAATGGCGGCAGCTCACTCCTTATACATATGCATTCATCAAATCCTTCTTATTTCTTACATTCAATTTCAATGTAATTATACTTTGCAGTTGAATACGCTTTTCTCTGCCAAGCCACCGTTAACTTGTAGAATGCCTCTGCAATCTTTCCAGTGCTGTCTCCCACATGTTAGCTTGTAATCGCCGTGATTTATGCACGTTGCACACAGAGGGTTTCATTAACTTTTTTCAAGTCCGAAATATTTTACTACTTTTCTCTTCGATCAAAACTACTCGACTGCACCTTTAGACTGAGCGCTATAATTTTTCAGACCAGAGGAGAAATGCGAGCCCACAGCTGCAACCCCCCTTAATAGATGTTTGGAACATGAAGCTGCATTCTAACTCTTCAGCGCTTACAAGAATTCACTTCAAATAAATCACTAGATAACGACTAGGAGATAACTAAGGGAACTAATGACACAGACTAAGTATATTTTAAACCCCTTTAAATTTGAAAGTCACGGCCTAGGTGAAAACAGACCAAATATATGCAAATGTATGTTAAGGTTAAGCCCCAAACATTTTTTTTTCCTATATAATATCCTCTGCTCGTCAGCAGGTCTTATCAAAAACTCAGATCATCTGTATATAACAGGCTACGGTCGCTAGTCAACCGGGACTCTCCAAAAACGCAGATCATCTGTATATAAACAGGCTTCTGTTGCTACCGGGTCTCTTCTTAGGGACTATCCCTGATATCTCATTTACATCCATCAGGAGCCCAGGTCCTGGCCTACACTGAAATATGATACAGAAAGGAAAATACACTATCTAGTCACGTGTACTTTACAGAGCAACAATCAGAGACATCAATTGGTAGCGTTTAAAAGGTATACGCATATGATACGGACACCAGTATTCAAGATCACAACCTGGACCTGGACGCTTTCAGGTCTCCTCCAGAGAGTCAACAAAGTACCAGGGACTCACACTGGACTGTCCAAAAAAACACAGATAAGTTACGGATTTATAAAACGCGAACTTACTGCTTTCTATGGAGGTGATAAGTCTCTGTTTGGGCAGTCTAGATTCATGCAGCCGGTAGCAGGGTGTCAGCTCCCCAGGGGTCTCGGTCCTCGGGCCACTTGAGAGCACGGCACCAAATGTGAAAATGATAAATTAGGGGTAGAAGTAATTTTTCCACTACTCCTTTTTCCAATTAAATGTCTCCTCCGAATGATATTATTATTACAGCTGTCGACAGCCGGAGCTCAAGAGATACAACCAGGTTAACAAACAATACATGGAAACCTCTAAAGAAGCATTTATGCTATCTACAATACATGAAAAAAACTTTGAGTTTCTTAGTTCACATGTTTTGATCAAAAAATGCTTAACCCACCCCCGTCTACCAACGGGAACTCAAGGCGGTGGTCCTACTCTATTTTTACCTCTCACTTGAGTCAACAGACTTCTCATTTGGGTCAACAGACCTCCATAATCCAGAGAGAAAAATAAAAAATGCACCAACCTTACAAGCATACTGCACTGATATAACAACCTGTGGAGGTGGGCATGGTGCAAGAGACAAAAAAGGGAGGCATCCATTCCTCCCTATATAAATTAAAAGCAATATATGCCAAATGCAACGTATAGTTCTGCACAAAAAAACATTTCTGAAAAACACAATGTGAACCTGGGTGCCACTGGCATGGTTGCGGCATATATATATTTATACACGCATTCCAATACCAGTGGCACACCATCAGCTAAAAGGGCTAACAAACTACAATACATGAAAAAAAACTTTGAGATTCTTAGTTCACATGTTTTGATCAAAAAATGCTTTGCCACCCCGGCAAACCCAAAGGGATCTCAAAGCGGGTGGTCCTACTCTATTTTTACCCCTCACTTGAGTCAACAGACTTCTCAAATTTTGGGGCAACAGACCTCCTTTAATCCAGAGAGAAAAATAAAAAAAATTTGGCCCCAAACCTTACAAGCTTTAATGCAGTTCCGTTGGGGCATAAAATTGATTTATTAAACGGAAAATAACAGTTTGATATTTCTAGGGGTTTTAAAGGGAATCAAATGTTATTTTGTCTTTGGGTTTTTGCGGGAAAAACCCCCCACAGTCTCCTGTATTAGGGTAAGGTTGCTGGGCTTTTGGGTTGATAAGAGAAAATTCCCGAGGGGGGAATTTTTTGGTTTCTTACTTTAGTTAATTTAGTTAGTGGGTTTAAAAGGGAAGGGCCCCATGCCATCGAGTTAAAACCAAAAGGGTGGGGAAAAATGGGGGTTAAAGGGAGAGGGACAAGGGATTTAAAAAGCCCAGGCTCCCACTGGTTAATGCCCCAAAACCCACAAGGCAAAAACCCAAACCTGCCCCCATATGGGCCCTATATTGCCCCGAGCCGCCAGGGGCCAGGTTTCCAGAATTTTACTGGGTACGAAAGATTAAATTTTCCCTTTTAAAAAATTCCGGGTTTAGGTTTTAAAAAGGCCTTTTCTTAAAAACTCTTTTCAGTTCCTGTGTGACCGGGCCTCCTCAGGCAGGTTTTCCCCCAGATTTACAGTTTTTAATTTGAAAAAAGCTCTTCCCCTCTGGAGATTAAAATTTTTTTTTTCTAGTAAAGGGGGAAGGGTCCCCTTGTTTTTGGGGGGCTTAAACCTGAAAAAAATTTTTCCCCATTTTTTTTGTGGGGGCCCCATTTTATTTTTAATTTATATAAATTAATCATGTCCCCAAAAGGGGCCGTTTTTTTCTAAAAGGAATAAAAAATTTTCAATTCTAAAAAACCTCGCCTCATAACAAGAGGGTTTCCTTTCCCCCTTTTAAAGTTTTTTTGCTCGTTTTTTTTAACCTCTCTTTTGCTCTTTTTAATTCTTTTTTAAAAAACGGGGGCCCCGGGAACTAAACGATTTTTTCAAGTGAGGTCGCACCTTTGTTTTACAGGGGTTTAGAAATACACCCTTTGTCCCGGAGTCCTTGCCTTTTTTAAATACCCAAATATTTTACTGGCCTTAGGGGCAGTTTGTTTGGGGACATTGCATGTGTTCTGTTGTTTATGATCTACAAGAAAACCCCCAGATTTTTCTAAAAAGCGATTCCCCAAAGTTTTTCCCCCCCTAGGCATATGATGCCTGTATATTATTTTTTCCCCGATGCAGAACCTTAATTTTTCCCCCTTTTGGAAACCCATTTCCCAAGGGGTCCCCAAGCACTCGGGTGTGTCCAGGTTTTGCTTGCAATTTATGGATTTTTCCTTTAGATTGAAACCCCCTACATAGTTGGTGTCATCTGCAAAAATCGAAACGTGTTTATTGACCCCTTTCCCAAAAATTTATACCCGGTTAAAAAAATAAAATTAAAAAAGAGAAATAAAAAAATCCCTGACCCTGGGGGCACAAAAAACCCCTCCCCCGGGGGCCCAACTCAGAGTAGGATTCTTTTTACCACCAAATTTTGATTTACGACCCAAAGCAGCCATTTTTTTTAACCCCAATTACACATGTTATTTTAAACCCCCAATGGTTTTTATTTTACCAAAAAAAGCTTTTGGGGGACAGTGCCCAAAGGGCTTTGAAAATTTAAAAAAAACCAAAATCCCAGTGCCCGTTTCCAAAAATTCTACTCCCCCTTTCATAAAAAAAAAATTTAGATTGGTCGGGCCAGTTTTGCCCTTAGTAAATCCATGCTGGAAATTAAATAATAATTTTTGTTTTTTGTCAACATACCCCTGTATTTGCCCCTCTTGGGGCCCTTCAAACATTTTTCCCAAAAAAGATTTTTTAAAATTTAAACGGGTTTCTAAAAATTAAACCTGGGCAAGACTTTAAGAACCTTTTTTAAAAGAAGGGGAACTAAATTTTGCCTTGCGCCATTTTTCCTGGCACTAAAACCAGTCACCAAGGAATTTTTAAAATTTTATCATGAAACGGGGACACTGAAAAACCGAGCTGACTTTTTTTAAAAATTTCTTGGGTGAATCCCCATCAGGGCCTGGGGGGCCTTGTTTAACATTCAGTTTTTTTAACTTGGTTTTTGTTTTTTTACACTGACCCAATTTAAAATTTTAGTAGATGATGTAAAAAACGAATTTGGCCACCCCCTAGTTTCTGCACTTGGAAAAACCCCCTAAACTACCATCCCCTTTGGGATAGTTTAAAACTGGGGTGAAAAAACCTTTTAGTACCTTGCTTTTCTTGGTCCCCAGTGCCCAGCTCCCCTCACGGTTTTTTAAAAGGGTTTATATTTGCTCTGCCCTTTGGTTTTTGGGCATTTATATGTTTAAAAAATTTTTTTTTGGGGGTTGGGTTTTGGGTGTCCCCTTGGCCACCTTCCCCCTTTTCTTTTTGAATTTTAGCTGTTTTTTTTATTTTTTTTTTACAAATTATATTAAGTCCTCTGTATAATTGTCAGAAGGCGATGCCGAGCCTCTGTACTTATATTATGTTTAAAGGCCCTTTTTTTTATTGTTTATTGCCCTCTTAACATAAGGTAAGAAGCATGTTTGGTTTTAGTTTGAGTCGCCTATACTTGTCATACCCATAGGCGAATATATTATGCAATAAATCTTCCCAAAGTCTAATATTTAAAGACTTCCCCTCCATGTTGGCTTCTCTATATCCACTATGTTTGCAAATAGCTTAGCTCCCAGTCTAGGTCCTGTATTCGCACCCTCAATAAGCCAAAATTTTTTGCCCTTCTTAAAACAATTAAAATAGTTTTTACTTGATATTAACTCACGCTGAGGGGGCGGCGGGGAGGGGGCGGGAGGGGGGGGGGGGGGGGAGGATGCGGCATACCGTTTGTGAAAAGATATCGGAAACATCGATTGTAGGATGTAATAGTCAGTAAAAGCAAGTTTAAACAAACTATCTGTATGATTTTAATTCACGAGAATGTAAATGTGAACAGACTTTGATGTTTCTTATCCCTTACACTCATCTAACTTGACACCTCTCCAGTGGGGAGGCGCTTAAGATGTTTTTAAAAGAGACTCTCTCTCCCATTATATTATTTGTTCTTCTATTATTAAACACTTGACCTCAGTCATATTACACTGCTTTAGGGTCTCTCTAAGCGGATAAAAATTAGCCTTCCCGTAAAATCTTTTATCAGTGTTTTTTTGGCTCCTCAACAAAAAACTCTATTACAAGATGATTTTTTATCTTTTAAGTGTGGAGACCTTGAGGACTTAAGAGAGAACTTTAGATTTGAGAGTTTAGAGGGGACAACGTATTGTATTACTTATATATTAGTTAAATTATCAGATATCTTTTTGGTAACAGTCCCCATGTTTTTCCATGTCTTGACAATGCTGTTCTGGTTGCACAACCTGTGCAATGTGTTCCATCCTTGAGCAACAGTTTCGAAGGGAGGGCGATACATGCCTGTGCAACAAGATGTGTGCACACTGCACATTTAGAAGCCACGGATCTCTGGATCTAAATGAGCAAGTGGCGCAACACTGAGTGAACCATTGCAACTTGACAACGAGCCAAGGCTGTGCCAACTGAGCAATCACTTCGCAGGTGTAGATACTTGGGGAGGGTGGTAAGCATGAGGAGTGCAGGAACATAAGGGCATCTAGATGGCTAACAGGTAAGAAAGAAGGTAAGGGAAAGAGTGTCATGGAGGCTAGTCCTAAACTGGTACAACGCCCCACAAATTTGCAAGATTGGCGGATGAGGGGGATGTCGGTTCAGAATAGCATTCTTGCAGCAAGACATTACCGTCTGCTCCAGTAAGATGGGAATAGGAGTGCAAGGTAAGGCAAGACGGGTGCTAGTTAGTTGGGGGACTCAATATTAGGGGCACAGTACAGGGACAATCTGCCTACAAAGACCGGATCGTCCGACAGTGTGGTTGTTTACCATGGGGCCCGGGTTTCGACATATCGCGATCGGGTTGACAGATTGCATGGGTTGGGTGCTGGTGAACAAAAAAATCCACTGTCAAGGTCCCACATTGGCACCTAATGACCAAAGTTAGGAGGTAGTTGGATTTGTCCTTTAAAAAAACGATATATCAGGACTTAGGCCAAAAGCTCAGGCAAGGACCTCCAGTAAGTATTTCAGAAATATTACCAGTTCCACTAGCCACACCAGAGAGGCAAGCGTGAGATCTTAGAGAAGTTAATAAGTGGCCACAAATGGTGTAGGAAAGAGGGATTTGGGTTTTTGGAAGAACTGGTACTTGACTTCTGTAGTAGGCTACAGACTCTATGCTAGGGATGGGCTTCACCTTAAATGGGAGGGTGGCAGCTGATTGGGGGACAAAATGGCCAGGAAGTTGGAAGGAATATTTAAACTAGTAACTGGGGGGTGGGGGTAACTAGCACAGTATAGCATGCAAGATCGTGAAAGGATAGAGAGCTGGGAATTAGGAATAAAACAGGGGGTGAGTGGAGGGAGGGGGTGTATCAATATATAAAAAGATCAGGCAGAAAGGAATAATAACTGAAATATCTATAAATTGCATGCTGACCAATGCAAGAGTCTGACCAACAAAATGTAATGAACTAGAAGTATTAATAGCTAAAGAAAAATATGACATATGTTGGGGATAAACTGAGATCAAAGTGCTGGATGGACGAGAGCTACGACGTGGGCGGGTAACATGCAGGGGTTAACAAGTCTATTTAGAAAGGATTCGAAAAGGAGCCGGAAAAGGAGGGAGGTGCCTGTCTCTAAGTAATATCCTGTCTGAAGCCAACACTGCGGGAAAATATAGGTACAGGTAAAGAACATGTGGAATCATTATGGGTAAATATCTACAATGGGGTAACAAAACAATAATAATGACTAATAGGGGCTCTGCTATAGGCCGCCCAAATATAACAGAACCCATGGAAGATGAACTTCTCAGGCAAATAGATGAGGCGGCTAATCAGAATGATGTTTATATTATGGCGACTTAACTATCCAAACATCAATTGGGAATCAGAAGCGTTGTAGCTCTCAATAAAGGAAACAGGTTTTTGTCAATAACTAATGATATTAACCTTTTGCCATATGTGGGCAGGAACCGACACAGGAGGAAAGGCCCTTCTTAGACCTATTATTAACTAATAGACCCTGACAGAGTAACAAAGGTTACAGGGTTTAGGGGCTCCTGGGATAGTGACCATGAATAGAATAGATTTCCGTTTATCCTCAATATAGTTTATTTGTGTCAAGGAGCCAGACGAAAAACACTGAATTTTTAGGAAGGCTAATTTTAATTCCCCCCCCCTGCTTAGGGAGGCCTAAACCGAATTGACTGGGACAATGTGTTTAAATATGGCAGAACTAATAATACATGGGATATTTTTAAAACATCCTAGGCTACCACTGTGAGAGGTACATACCTTATGGTAAAATAAAAAATCTTAAAACAGGAAAACACCCCATGTTGATCCACACAGGGATGTAAAAGAGGCAATAAAAAACAAATAAGATAAATGCGTTTCACCTACTAAACAGGAGTGGCAGTGAAGGAGGCACTATAGAAGCTATAAGGAGAAAAAAAGAAAGTGTGGTAAAATAAAGATAAAAGGAAGCAAAGCTGCAGACGGAAAGAACATATTGCTACAGAAAGTAAAACTAACCCCAAAAATTTTTTTAACTATATAGAATAGTAAAAAGATTAACTGAAACTGTTTTGGCCCCTTTGAAAAATACTGAGGGAGAGATCAGTAGAGGACGATGAGAAAAAAGCAAACATATTAAACACGTTTTTTTCTCCACTCTACTTACCGCGGAGGATGAACTTCCTGTTGAACAGAGAGATGTGGTTAAACTCCAACTTAAAAGTTTCTTGTCTAACAGGCAAGAAGTGCAGCCTCCGTCTAGAGAAAAAGAATTAATATAGACAAATCCCCAGGTCCAGATGGACATTACACCCACGTGTCCTAAGAGAGTTAAGTGAATGTCATAGATGGTCGCCCTATACTCTTAATATTCATGACTGTCTAATTAAACGGGTATGCGTCCCAAAAGGATTGGCGCATAGCAAAATGGAGGTGTCCAATAATCAAAGGGAGTCAAAAAGTGATCCAGGAAACTATAGCCAGTAAGCTTAACCTCTGTTGTAAGGTAACAACATATTTGAAGTTTCTTTCTCAGAATGCTATCCTGGAGTAACTCACTGAAATTATATGTATAACGCCGTTCCAGCATTGGTTTCATGAAGGATCTGTCCAGTCTATACTAATCTCCATCAGCTTCTATGAGGAAGTCAAGTGCTCAGACAGGATCGGGGTGAGGCACTGGATGTCATATATCTGAGATTTTTCTAAAGCATATGAACAGTTGCCACATAAAAGGTTGTAAATATATAGGATGATGGCTTTGGAGACTGGGAGGAAAATGTGTGCAAGTCTTGGGTAGACAGTTACCTGGCGCTCACCGTGAAGAAAACAAATGGTAGAAATTACCTTACATACTCCGACTGGATACGCGCTGTTACTGAGTGGGGTACCACAAGGGTCAGTCATTCGGCCTATCCACCTGTTACATTTTTCAATAATGATCTATCACAGGCGAATACACAGTAAAAATCAGATCTTAGCACACACGATAACAAAGCCTTCTGTAAAGTATATCAACACACTAGAGCATATATGTTATTAAACAAAGGGATCTGGATAAGTGGAGGCCTGGGCAGGGAAAAAAAATGGGCAGATGAGGTTTATCACTCGAATAAAATGCATAAAGTTATGCAGCAGGGGAAATAGACATCCATTAACAAAGATACTGTTTAAAGGAAAAACACTGGGTAAAAGTGACATGGAGAAGGAGAGGACTAGGGAAATCTGGTGGACATTAAACTTATGTAGCAAGCGCCAGTGTCAGGCAGCAGCACCAGAAGCAAATAGGCGATCATGGGTTGCATTATCAGGGTCAGATAGATGCACATATGAGAACCATTATTCCTCCCATTATACAAGACAACTGGTTAACCACAGCATGTAATTGTGTACAGTTTTGGGCACCCAGGTGCACAGGAAAGACATTGTAGAGCTTGAACAGGTACAAAAGGCGGCAACAAAAATAATATAAAGGACTGGTGGACTACACACGTAGCACAGAAAGGATTGGCAAGATTCGTGATATTTAGTTAGAGAAATAATGTCTATCGGGGGACATAATTAAATATAAGTATAAATACATCAAAGGGTCAATTAGAGATCTCTCTCCCAAGAATTTATTTATACACAGGCTGTAGTCTAGAACAAGGGCGGCATCCTTTTAACGTCATGAGGAACGAAAAGTTTCCTACATAAACATAGAAAGATTCTTTACTGTAAGAGCAGTGAGACTATAATAATTGCTCTGTGAATTCAATAACCGAGTTCAAAAAGGGTTTGGATCCATTTCTGGAGCGTAATAATCATAACAATTTTATAGTGGACTAAGGATTCGGGAAAGGTGTCATTGATCCAGGGGATTTTATTCTGATTTACCAGATTGGAGTCAGGCAAGGAAATTTTTCCCTAAAATGAGGACAATTGGCTTCTACCGCACATTGGGGGTTTTTGCCTTCCTCTGGATTCAACAACACATATCATAACAGGCTAACGTAGATAGGATCCGACTTTTCTTTTTTTTTAGCCTTACAAAACTATGAAACTATGAAACAGATGAAAACTATAGGAGAAATGGATATTTTATTATGTTAGGGTCACTTACTGTCCCAGGTGAGCCCCCCTCACCCTGACACCTTTGTTACTTCCTGTCAGCTCTATTAGTGGAATATTAAGAGTCCTAGAAGCGGCCTTTCCTCTAGTCGGTTTTATTCCCTGCACAATTTTATGGAAACCTATTTATCTTTAGTTTAGTTGACAAAAACCTGTTTCCTTTATGATGAGGCTACGGTTTCAGATCCCAATTTATCTCTGGGTAAGCTAAAGTCGCCCATAATGACAACCTCAATCTGATAAGCTGTCCTCATCTTTCTTGCCTGAGGAGTGACATCATTCCATGGGTTCGCTGTTAGTATTTGGGGGCCTATAGCAGACTCCTATTAGAATAATATTATTGCTTATTACCCCCATGTATAATCTACCCATCAATGATTCCCATGTTTAATTTCCTGTATTCTATATCTTCTTCTCAGTGTTAGCTTCAAGACAGGATCTTACATAGCGAGACATATCCTCCCCCTTATGGTGTTATTTTTTTTTTTTTTATTTGTTTTATTTTATTTTTTTACTTTGTTTTATTTTTTTTTTTTTTTTTTTTTTTTTCTTTTTTTTTTTTTTTTTTTTTATTTTTTTTTTTTTTTTTTTTTTTTTTTTTTTTTTTTTTTTTGTTTTTTTTTTTTTTTTTTTTTTTTGTTTTTTTTTTTTTTGTTTTGCTTTTTTTTTCTTTTTTTTTTTTTTATTTTTTTTTTTTTTTTTTTTTTTTTTTTTTTATTATTTTTTTCTTTTTTTTTTTTTTTTTTTTTTTATTTTTTTTTTTTTTTTTTTTTTTTGTTGTTTTTTTTTCGTTTTTATTTTCCAACAAACTAAACCATACTAAACTGTAACACTGTAATTAACCGCATCGTTAGCTCTCGTCCACCATGTCTCAGATATCCCCACTATGCATATTTTTCTTTCAGCAATTATTATCCTAGTTTACTTTATTTCTTGTTGGCTGAAACATCCTGGCATGGTCCAGCATACAAGTTTTTAGATTTTTTCAGTTTTTATTCTTTCTCCCTGTTCTTTTTTAACTATTCTACAACCGCCTCACTCCACTCCACCCCCTGCTTTAATTCCCACTCTCTATCGTTGTAGTTACCCCCTCATCCCCAGCCCTAGTTTTAAATATTCCTTCCTCTCCAACTTCCCTGCCCATTTTGTCCCCCAATACAGTCAGCTGGAGCCCCTCTCCCATATTAAGTGCACCCATCCCTAGCATAGAGTCTATAAGCCCATGGCAGAACAGCCCAGTTTCTTCAAAACCCAAATCTCCTCTTTCCTACACAATTTTTTGAGTCACATATTTAACTACTCTATCTCCCACTGAGCCTCCTCTAAGTGGCCCTTGGAAACAGTAATATTTCTGAAATATACCTTCGGGAGGTCCTTTGCCTTGAGCATTTGCCTAAGCTCCCTGAAATCTTTTAAGGACACAGCCCACCTATCTCTAACTTGTAATTGGTGCCAA
This sequence comes from Phyllomedusa bahiana, assembly GCA_025379985.1. Taxonomy (NCBI): domain Eukaryota; kingdom Metazoa; phylum Chordata; class Amphibia; order Anura; family Hylidae; genus Phyllomedusa; species Phyllomedusa bahiana. Next base: position 81,642 of record JAODAL010006603.1, on the reverse strand, counting down.
ATGTTACCATGACAGCGGATTCACACTCTAAGACCCCACACAGCAATCTGTCAACCCTATCCATGATATTCGAAGACTCGGCCCCAGGTAAACACATACTGTTCTACGCTCCCGGTCCTTTGCAGATTGCCCTTCTGATCGTCCAAATAATGGAGTCGCCCAACTACCAGCTACTTGTCTCAGCCCTGACCTGCACTCTTATTTCCATCTTACTGGAGCAGACAGGGGTATTGTCTTGCTGCTGCAAATGCTATTCAGAGCCCGACATCTCCCTCATCTGCCAAACTTGCAAATTTGTTGTAGGTGCCATTCAGACTATGCCTCCACTGACACCATTTCCCTCTATCTCTTATCTTTATAACTGTATACCCAGCTTAGATATCCTCATGTCCTGCACCACCATACTGCCATCTCCTCCCCTAGCTTAACACCTGCTAGTGATCTCGTCAGCTGAGCAACTGACTCTGCATCGCAATTGGCAATAGGATCTCATCTTGTTGCCATTGCACCCTTTAAGATACAGTATCCAAGGCTTCAAATATGCAGTGTGCACACAGAGTCTCACACAGCAGTATACCCCCTCGAACTGGTTGTTCAAGAGTTGCTATACATTGGCACAGGATGTGCACTGGACGCAATTGTCAATCATGGGAACCATGGGGATGTTACAAAAGAGATAATACAGGTACACAAATATAAAAAATCAGTACAATACTTTCCCTTCTAAAATCCCCAAATCTAAAGTCCCTCAATCTCAAGCCCCACACTTAGAAAGAAAACACACGTGCAGGCTCGCTCACTCGCTCTATTACTTAGCTTTTAAACCTTTTCCCAATGCTCTTTTTCAGTGTTATTGCAAACCTCTTTCCAAGAAATGGTAATATTCAGACCATATGATAGTGATGTGTGGTTATAATATGTGGCGTTGTATTTGGGCCTTGTAAATTTTTGTTATTGTCTTCAGACAGAAACACACCACTCTAAAATCGATCAACATCTCATCTTTCACTTAGCTTTTAAAAACACCTTTTATTCTCAACGCTGTTTTGCAGTCTGCTGCTGCAAATATTTCCCTTCTGAAACAAAAGGTTTGGACACCAGAAGTTTGAATGGGTACAGACTAATCCAAAAACATCGATCTGAGCCGCACGTATTCAATGAACCATGGTCTTGTAAATAAGGCTGAATCTCTCTGTGCTTAATTCTGCCCTGGCTGTTGCATTTTTTTATTGCCTTGAGGTGTTGCATCATGTGCAGGTAATGTAGCATCCAAGCACTCATATGTGAAATGCACATCGGGATCTTACCATAGCATCTGGTTGAGGGGCACTAACGGTACTTCCTCCTCTTCCTCTCTCCATCTGTCATCTATACCAATCCTGGTTACCAACCTGAAGGTAATCAGCAATGGGTGGTGAGTCAACCCATGCCTTCTCGTCATCTTCCCTCCACTATCCCCCCCCCTTCAAATTCCTGACCGTCCACCAAGCAAATTGAGTAAAAGCAACAGGCACAGGAAGAACTACAGAACATGAGAAATAGGTATTTAAAATGTGTATTCATATTGTCAAGAAGATGTGCTACAGTTTACTAGTCAGTGACATCGGCAACCGGGACAACAAAATGGTCGGAGATCCACGCTTGATTCTTTTTTAGAAATGTCAAACGATCCACTCTAAGAGTGACAGAAAAAAATTGAGAGGCTAAAATACTTCATTCCTTTCAATGTCTAACTGAAAAAGAATGAGGACAGTAGCGGGCATAAGCTAATAGGAGGCAAGGGATTTGCGTATTCTTCCAATCTTTTAAGGGTAGCAAGAAGATTGTTCCCCGTCTGTCGCTACACCACTTTGCCTTGCGCCAGGTTCTGAGCACCCAGCCACTGGTCGACATCAAGTTGCACAAGCACGTTCACAGCTCTTTACCTGTATGATCTGAACGGTCTTCTTCAAGACAAATTTTATTTGAGAACAGCCTGGATTCTCTGGCCTTTGAATCACTACCTGTCAAGGTTGAGGATTTGGACTCCCGCACCAACAAAGCATTGTTGAAAGTGTCAGCCCGAAGGACACCTGTCATCCACCCACCTCGCCCATGAGCAAGTCAATGAGATGTTTACGTAGCGCCCCTTGAACTGCTTAACACAGTTTCATTTGTCTGTAGTCCAGGTGGACTTTGGTGGGCACAGATGCATCCAACGCCACAGAGATCTCTTCTGCCATTGCGGCAAAGCCGAGGGCAGGAACAGCTTTTCTGTGAAGAGAAATGCCTGCCTCGGACATCAGAGCATTGGGCATGAATGGCCATGACATGGCGGAACCCATCTGTGTACCACCATGCGGAAAAGGCAACATTTCCAAGCCAACACGCCGGGCAATGACGACATTACACGAGCTTTGTGCTTTGGGAGTGTTTTGGGTTAAAAGCGTTTATTATGCTACCGACCACCGACTGGTACACAAAAGCCAGGCTGCTTTTTCTTCCGGGCGTGCAGTTCACACTGGTTTGAAGGGATAGGTGTAATTTCGTGTTGCTGGTGGTGGGTTTCGGCCAACAGTAAAGACTGGGACGTGGGTGATGGTGCTCTGCCATGCTGCTCTGACACATGACTCGGCAGCCGAGGACCGCATGGGGCTTGGGCGAAGTGCGGAGGAGGAGGAGGCAAAAGATGTCACAGTGGATTGAAAGCCCAGCACCTGTGTTGCCTTTTTTCTCCAAGCGCGAGCCATTTCACAGCAATATCATGCGCGAGTGAGTGGACGTGTTCATGAATGCTCATGGGGGGAGCTTAATCTCTTAATATTTTTCTTCTACTGAACGTTTCATGGCAAAGCCCGCATATGACGTCAGTCGGCGAATCTAAGGCTTTATTGAAAAGGCCCAGGCTTCACAGGTCCTGGACCTCTTCGACTGTGAAAAACCTAGTAACCCCACGTGGTGTGCCCACCTCGCCACCACTGACCACCGGCTGTGGAGGAATGTTCCACGGACTTGTGCGACTGCCCTCATCTCTATATGAGGGCTGGACCTGCACTGGGGACCTACCCTAATCATCCTCCCTCCTCCACCTGATGATACCGACTCGCCAACTGGCTGCTCAACAAAGACCACGTTGGATCCGCATGTCCTTCATCATCACAGGTGACTTCCTCTTCCTCAAGAGTCGTACAACCTTAAGCTGCTGCGTCTAGAATGCCACAGGCACTGCGAGGCATTGTGCCTGACCGATCGGATATTGCTGAACGACGGACCAGCTTCCTCTCCCCTCTGAGGGCATCAGTGATTGGGCATCAGAGAAACAAAATCCATCCTCTTTGGCCTCTTGAATCTTTCTGAGCCCAACCTGCAATTGTGTTGTTCAAAGAGCTCTTTCAGGTAAGTATGATTATTTGTGAGTTGTCAGTATATTGGGTTGTTGACATTCAGCCCATGTTTGCTTCAGTTTGGACTATGCTATATGACATTTGTGCCAGCTCGTGACTGCGAGGAAAAGAGGTGAAAACTCGCTGGATGAAGGTTCTGATAACCCAATGAAAAACCAGATTGGTAAACGCTGTTTCATTAGTGAGATCGTATACAGGAACCTGAGCAACGCACTGAGCAGGCCTGACGGCACCCTGCTACTGGTACGATGTGCTCGCTTTGTGTGTTTGTCCAGAAACACTTGAGAAAGGAGTTGCCTTATCCTTGTACCTCTATCTCCACTTCTTACACGCCTCCTTGCTTGCTTACCACCTCTAGTTCTCACCATGTTCAGAAACTAAATATTATTGTTCTACGTGTGGCACAAGATATATGTCAGAAAAAAGAGAGAAGTATATATATGTGGATCACAATAACGCACTGGAATATTTCAGCATTATGTGGACTTAAAATCTGGCCAAATTATTTAACACTATTTGGATTGGGTAAGATTTAGCAACAGAGAGATACACCACTGAAAGGAACAGATTGGCAACGCTCCTATCAGTAGTGATATGCACATGGGGGGAACTGAGCAAGCATGACAATGCCTGACGTCCTGCTACTGACGGAAGTCTCGCTTGTTGGTTTGCCAAACACTGGAAGGAGTTGCCTTGTCTTGTATACCTCTTTCTCCACTTCTACTCGCCTCCTGCTTGCTTACCACCTTCTAGTTCCTCACCATGTTCAGAAACTAAAATATTATTTTCTACTGTGGGCAGCAAGATAAATGTCAGAAAAAAGAGAAAGTATGAATACCGTATATACTCGAGTATAAGCCTAGTTTTCAGCACAAAAAATGTGCTGGAAAAATCTCATCCCTCGGCTTATACTCGAGTCACTGTCGGACGCTCGTCGCGCTGCTGATGAACCGTCGCGCCGACAGTGGACGCTTCAGTTATATGACGACTTCGCCTCAGGGAGCGCATATAGCCTGATTTAGTCCGAGTGAGCGCACAGTGTCCGGGCGCTGCGCTGGCCCGGCACTGTCCGCAGATCCCTTCACCCTATATGCGACTCCTCCGGAGCGCATATAGGTGAAGTGATACCACTGTCAGGGGCAGAGAGCGAGAGAGAACGCTCCCTGCGCCCAGTGGTCCTCGGGCGGCCGCAGACCGCGGCCCCCGTCCGGTGCTCCGGCACAGGCAAGCCGTGTGTCATCACCAGCGTGCGCAGCCTGATTGACGTTCACCCGCCTGTGTCGAAGACCGCGGAGACACGCCCGGCGAGACGAGCAGCGATGATTCCAGGATAAGTAATTGTTTTTTTTATTTTTTTTAAACTGCCTAAACCTGCCTCAAGCTGCCTATACTGCCTATACCTCCTACAGCCGGCCTATACCTGCCGACAGCTGCCTATAACCTGCCCTATAACCTCCTACAGCTGGCCTATACCTGCCTTATACCGCCTACAGAGGCCCATACCTGCCTACAGCTGCCTATACCTGCCTATAACCTGCCTACACAGCCGCCCTATACCTGCCTACAGCTGCCTATAACCTGCCCTAACCTGCCTACAGCTGGCCCTATACCTGCCTACAGCTGCCTATACCTGCCCGATACCCTGCCTACAGCCGGCCTATACCTGCCTACGCTGCCCTATACCTTATACTGCCGTACAGCATCCTATACCTGCCCTATACCTGCCCTATACCTGCCTACAGCCGCCCCAAACCGCCTACAGCTGCCTATAGAAACCTGCCCTATACCTGCCTACAACTGGCCCTATACCTGCCTACAGCTCCATACCTGCCCTATACCTGCTATAACTGCCCTATACCTCCTACAGCCGGCCCAATACACTGCCTACAGCTGCCTATACCTGCCTATACCGCCTACATCCGGCCCTATAACCTGCCTACAGCTGCCTTTACTTGCCCTATACCTGCCTACAGGCCTCGGCCCTATACCTGCCGTACAGGCTGCCTATAACCTGCCTACACCGCCCTGTACCTGGCCTTCCAAGCTGCCTATACCTGCCTACAGCTGCCTATACCTGCCTACAGCAGCCCCTATACCAGCCACAGCTGCCTATACCGCCTACAGCTGGCCTAACATCTGCCTACAGCCCGACCCTATACTTGCCTACAGCTGCCTATACCTGCCCTAACCTGCCTAAAGCGCCGCCTATACTGCCCTAATACCTTGCCTATAGCTGCCTATACCTGCCCTATACCTCCTACAGTCTGCTATACCCTGCCTACACCGGCAGCTATATACCTGCCACAGCTGCTAGACCCTCCTACAGTTGCCTACACCTGCCTAAGCAGAGCCGCCCTATACTTGCCTACAGCTGCCTATACCTTGCCCTATACCCTGCCTAACAGCCGCCCTATACCTGCCCTATACGCTACAGCTCCAATACCTCCCTATATAAACCTGCCTCAGCTGCCTATACCTGCCTACAACCGGCCTAAACCTGCCTACAGCTGCCTATAACCTGCCTACAGCTGCCTATACCTGCCCTATACCGCCGAACAACCACCCTTACCTCCTACAGCTTCTTTACCTGCTACAGCGCCTAATACCTGCCCCTATACCTGCCTACATCCTGCCCTATAACCTGCCCTATACCTGCCTACAGCTGCCTATACCTGCCTACAGCCGGCCCTATACCTGCCCCTGATTACCTGCCTACTAGCTGCCCTATACCTGCCCTAACCTGCCTACAGCTGCCATACCTGCCTACAGCCGGGCCCTATACCTGCCCAATTACCTCCACAAGACCTGCCCTATACCTGCGCTACACCACCATACAAGCTCAATACCTGCCTACAGTCTGCCCTATACCTGCCTATACCCTGCCTACAGCCTGCCCTATACCTGCCTACGGGGCCATATACCTGACTATTACCTGCCTAGGGGGCCATAGACCTGCCTCTTACCGCCTATGGGGCCATATACCTGCTATTACCGCGTATGGCCCATTATACCTTGCCCCTATAATCTGCTATGGGGGAACATATAACTGCCTAATACATGCCTATGGGCCATATACATGCCTTTTGGGACATAACCTGCTATACCTGCATAAGGGCACATATAATCTGCCTATAATTGCCTATGTGGAACATTAAACCGCCATGTAATTTTATTGGTAATCCATTTTAATTTTTAAAATTTAACCAAGTACCGCTGCATTTTCTACCTAGGCTTATACTAGAGTCAGTAATTTTCTCCCCGTTTTTTGGGGCAAAAGTTAAGTGCCACTGCTTATTCTTGGTCGGCTTGATACTCGGTAAATACGGTAATATGTGGATCACTATAACCACTTTAAATATTTTCGAGCATTATGTTGACTTAAAATCTGGCCAAATTACACTTTTTGGCAGTGGGTAAGATTTAGCAACAGAGAGAACTCTGTTTACTGGATATAGATCTGTATGACAATAACACACAGTATATTTGAAAGGTATTTCACACCCAAAACTGCCAAAAATGAACTTTTCTCCCCTGAGAATAATATTCAACAACCAACCACAAATGTCGCCAAACAGCAGCTTCTGGGTTTGGAAAAAATGCAGCCAGCAATACCAAACTCCCTAACTATTGCTGTCTATGGAGAGGAAAATGCTATCTAACAATGTCTTGATTCCCTAAGCTTGCTGCAACCCCCTAACAAACTAATCTAAATAGCAGCTTTTCCTGACGCTAATAAACAAATCTTTTGCCTGCATGCAAGCAAGCAGACAGAGAGTAGTCTGTACAGTACAGAGAGTGAGCTGACAATGGCGTTCAGAACGCAATACAATGAAATATATATATAACATGGTCATGTGATTTTAGCAGACAATGAAAGCCCTACACCTCAGTGATGACATTTTTGACACTTCTCTGTGCTCTTCACTGTTTGTATGGCCGGCAAAAGTGCAGAAAGAATGTTCGGTTCGAGTTTGAGAAATCGAGATGTTCGACTCGAACTTAACTTTTCTCAAACGGTTCGATCAACGCTAGTAACTGGAAGTTCAACATGGCACCTCATGGCAAAGAACTCTCTGAGGGTCTAAAAAAAAGAATTGTTTTTCTACATAAAGATGGCCTAGTCTATAAGCAGATTGCCAACACCCTGAAATTGAGCTACCAAGACCATACAGTGGTTTAACAAGACAGGTTCACACACAAATACATGTTAATCTGGCCCTTAGATACAGTATATCGTATTTTGTATGGGCTTTGAAATGTTGTGAAAAATAATCAAAATATAAAAGAAAAGTTTGGATTACATGGGTGTCGCTCACATCTGTCCACTCAGAAACTGCCCCCCTCCTGGTCGCCAAAAATGTTGAATACACATTCAGTGTCCTACCAAGGGTTTTTCTTTCAAAATTAAAATTTTGTGCTGCCAGAATTGAATAAGGGTTTTAGGGGTGGGAAAATCAGCCTGTCAGTGCTCAAACCATACAACGCACATTGGATCAAGAAAGCTCGCAAACAGTTTGCTAAGACTAGCAGACTAAGGACATGGATTACTGTGTCACCGCCATAAACCCGTGACTTAGTCTTTGTTGTGCAGCTTCCAAATTAATAGAAAAATGGACATGTGTGCATATGTCAGGGAAGACTGGCATTTGACATCAGGTTAATTTCAGAAGCAAATCCTTTTTTGGTTAACACATACAAATTCTTATACATTTTGATCTGGACATGTGACAATATTAACATCATCATCATCATTACTTCACATTTGTAATACAAATACTTTTTATTATAATACAAATTATAATAAACATACTTTTAATATTTAAGCAGTGACCTTTATATTTGTTATGCATTACTAATAATTATCTAATAAAGATGAGAAAAACAACTTATCTAATTGTCGAGGATGACTAAAGAATTTGGAGGACATTTTGATGGTCCAAGAGAATTCTGGGAAATAAGTGATGGAATGTTATGGTAATTAACTCTGTCGCCATACAAATATAAAAAAATGTATATTATCAGTAATTAGAAATTGGAAATTATGAACAATTTAATTTAAAAATAAAGAACTAAGACATGTTTATTACTAATATAACTATATCAAGGCTAAACACGCTAGGCAGATCAAGGATAAGAACCAAATTCCTAAGACTTCTAAATCTTAAAAATATGAACATTTAAAACTTAGGGTCACATGCATGAAAACTGTCTAGGTCTAAAACTCATAGCAACTAGTGATGAGCGATTACGTTGTGACTATCGTCATCAGAGGGTCGATAGCTCCCAATCCGGCAAATTATCAATCAAGATAATCCGATACTCGATAATAGATTTTCCGCCGATGACCATTAAAGTCTACTGGAGAGGAACAACACCTTCAAATTCTTACACCCAAAACAGGGATGGAGAAGCCTGGAATTCACATCCACAACAGCAAACTGTATACCGTGCTACAGCTTAGAGGCAAGACAATTAGGTTATAAAAAGCCACAGAAAAAAAATCACAGACCATTCACTACCCTGTCCGCTGCACCACCGCATGAACCCTTCAACTGCATGACCCACACAATTAAAAAGTGCCAGAAGGCAGTATATATTGAAAATCCACATTTTTACTATGAACTGGACATTGATATCCCTAGTCCTTGGAAGGCCCATCTGAGCCCGCAAACCTGCATGACCAGATAAAAAGTGCGGTAAAAGGAGTCCTTTCAACCACCAATTTAGTTACCTCTGGACATTAACTATAACTGTCCTGTACCGCAGTATGACCATTAAACCTTCTGACCCACATATTAAAAAGTACTGGGAAAAGGATTCTCTTTCCACACCACCATTTTAGTTTGAAACTGGACATTGACTATACCTGTTCGTACCACAGTATGGACCATATAAAACTGTCTGACCCACAATATTTTAAAAAGTGCAAGAAAAAGAGTCTTTGAAACCAGCCATTTTAAGTGAACTGGACCATTTGACTATATCGTCCATGACCCGCAAGTATAAATGACCATTAAACCTGTCTGGACCCTCAAATTAAAAGTTGCCCGTGAAAAGGAGTCTTTGAACCACCAAATTAGTTGAACTGACATTAACTATATCTTCCTGTTACCCGCAGTAATGGACCATTAAAACCTGTCTGCCCCACAGATTAAAAAGTGCAGGGAAAAGGATCTTTCAACACCACCAAGTTAGTGTTAACTGACATTGACCAATACTCGCCTGGACCGCATTATACCATTAAACCTGTCTGACCCACAAATTAAAAAATGACGGAAAAGGCGAGTCTTTCAACCACCATTTTAGTTGAACTGATCAAGTCACGAAACTGAAACATAGACTACTACCTTTCGCTGGGACACAGCATGCCCTAAACCTGTTTGATGAACCCACAGATCACAAAGCGTGGCACCCTATGCTATTTTGTCACAGTGACTCCTCATTTCGTATATTTTTTTATGGAAACTGACATTTGTTTTACAGAACTTAAATTAGGGAATTTTATTTTATACTTTACATATTACCATTTTACTCTTTTTTTTCAAGGGAGAATAACTTACAACCAAACACCCCTCCCTGCAGATTTCTTAAAGGTATATTTTTACACGTGTAGATGTGTTAATTCGTCCGCACACCCCATAAGTAATACAAATGTCTAATCATCCCCAAAACACTTCTTATTTGAGAAGACAATTGCCCTCCTGTGCTTCTGAAGAACCTGATTCAGCAATCAATACATGTTTTCATTTTTCCTCCAAATCCTTTCTTCCATTGACAGACTCCCCTGGAGATCAATCTGCGAGACCCCATACGTGACTCCAGCCCCTAGAAAACAATTTTAAAGCCTCAAATTGTGCACTTTGTTGTCGCAGTCCCTGGACCACCCTTTTTGACACTACTTACAACCTCACAGAAATCCACCCTTTTCAAATCACAGATTTTTAGAGAAATTTGACAGCTCTCCCTCCTGATTTTGCCCCTAACGGTGAGAGCCATTGCCTGCCGTCCAGACATCTGTTAACACGGAGGTCCAGCTGCCAGACTTACTTGTGGTGCGGTGAGGAGCCCCAGGCTTAGCGTCTGTCATCTCAATTAAGACGCAGGTTTCAGCAGTCCAGGGCCTGGAGTTACAGTTGGTTGCGTTGAAAGCCCCAGGCCTGGCGTCCGGCCATCTATTCAACACGGTAAAAAATGACCTATGACGCAGCAACGAAAACAGATCGTGCTGAAGCCGAGTAGTGAGTCGGGAAGTGTGAGATAAGAAAACGTCCAGCCTTCCTCAGCTACACAGTCAGACCGTGGGTACAGCGCTTGCCCCTCCCGTATGAGTGTCGGACCAATTGAGCTTCACTTGGAAATATACTGGTGGTTATCTCTCACTGTTCCACCCCAGGTGCACTTTTTCTTGATTCTTATTTCTCATTTTACTCAACGTGCTGGAAGGAAATGTCCTCTGTACTTTGTTCTCTCACTGTCCGTGCTCCTACTCCATTACCTCTGAATAACCTACATCTGGTCAAGGTTTTCCTGTACCTCCCTTGATACAATACAGAGGATTTTCTTTTTACCAGCTATTCTTTGGTACATGCTCAGTTTTTTCAGTAGTTTAATTCTAGAAATCACATTTTTATTATAGGATGGAATGCCGCCATGTCGTTTGGGATTCTCTTTCTTTAATTGTATTAAATAGGTTTGTCTCATACAGGGAATGGCGATAGCTAGTGTTAAAGTATCTCGCAAAAAATAGAGTCAATTTGCGCTATAATGTGTCCGCATTAACATGTCCTACCTATTACTGTTCTGCCAGCACCATCACCCTTGAGCCACTCTTGACCATTGTGAAGAACCAAACTTACTGTTAGAAACAACATTTTTTATAATAAGGACCTGTACGATATAGCTGCATGTCACAGCAAAAAGCCCCCAAAACATTCAAAACATGACCCTGAAGCCACTTTTGACAATTTGTGAAGAACAAATCTGTCTGTATAACTATCATTTTTTTTCATAAATAGGAACCTGATAATGCAGCATTTTATCAAAGCAGCATGACCCAAAAAAACTTTTAAAAATGACTTCTCAGCCACTGTATACAAAATTGTGAGGAGAAAATGCCACTTAAAAGCCACATTTCTGTTCCAAAGACCATGTATTATTCGCGTATCTCACAGCAACCAGACCCCAAAAAATTAAAATATGACTTCTCAGCCACTATTAAAAATTGTGATGGAGAAATGCTACTTATGAAGCCACATTTTCTGTTCAAACGGACCATAATTATACGCTGTATCTCAAAGCAACATGACCCCAAAAAATAATAAATATGACTTACATCAGCCACTATTAAATATTAAATGTGGAAGGGAGAAATGCACTTCGAATCCCACATTTCTGTTTCCAACAAAGGACCATAATTATAGCAGTATCCCTCACAGCAACCTGCAACCCCAAAAAATTGATAAATATGCGACTCCTCAGCCACTATATAAAAATTTGTTAAGGAGAAATGCCACTTAAAGCCACATTCTGTTCCAAAGGACCATAATTATCTCACAGCAACATGGACCTCAAGAACCATTGACAATGCGAGACACTTTCTAAGATAAAGTGAGTAATGGAATAACGGTGTTGTCATGAAACCTGCTGTCTTTTACAGTCAGTCCTCACAGCAAAACCACAAAATGACCTGTTGAACAGAGGAATAAAAAATTGCGTAAGAAGCTTACATTTTAAAAAAAAAAAATTTCAAGAGGAACAATTCTTCTGTTTGAAGAGGAATGGTAGAGTAGACACCGTCAACTAATCAGTGACCTCGTCGCAATTGGGGCAACAACATTATCCCCCGAATCCCCAGTAAGGAAATCCTGCCCTGTATTCATCTTGCAGAAGGTCAAACGATCCACATTATCTGTGGAAAGCCGGATGGTTTCTGTCTATAAAATGACTCCTCCGCTGTGCTGAAGGTCCGCTCAGATATGACGCTGTGCGTGCTCAGGGTAGGAAACACAGTCTACGGCGCGTTGGCGAGCGAGCTCGGCCTTCTCTTCCATATTGGATACCCAAAAGGGTAAGTCTTATATGGTCCGGTACTCAAACTAAAACATCGGTGTTGAACGCAGATATGTCTGCACCAGATTCTTAAGCGTCCTTCTGTGTGTGTTGATGTGTGCCCTGCATTAGCATGCGTTTGGTGAGCGTGTATAAATAAAGATTGCACAGAGGTACACCCATACAGGTCTTCTCCACCTTGCCTGCTGACTAGGCCGCTCCAGACGGCTACTGGCACTCTACGCTGTCACGTCGACTTCGATGATTGCGTTCCACCGTGACATGTGAGGCCACGCGTGCAAGCAGAACGTCAACAGATTTTTCCAGTTGATCAATCAGCAAGGTCTCCCATTTCCTGCATTTTACTCTCTATTGTGGGGTCAGGTGTGGAAAGAAAGTGCTTGAGTTTGTTTTTGCTTCCGTGGCGCGCAGGAGGTTGTCACCCATTAACTGTTGTTTCATTTGATATCCCATAAAGCGAGATCATGTTTGGCGGCAAATGGAGCATCCAAGCACTCATGTGCTAGAGATTGAGCACTTGATTTCCCAATGCTCTGATCGAGGAGCACTACGCAAACTGATCTTTCTCACTCTTCCTCCTCCACCCGCCTCAAAATTTCGCTGCCAACCACTTCCAAGGCAAGGGACGTCGTTAACGTGCGGTGTCTAGGAATACCTCCTCCTCCACCCCTCCCACCGCTTCCTCCGGCACGCTTCAACACAGCCCTGACTTGCCCATCAGATGACATATCCCCTAGAGAGCTGATGCCCGCGCCTTGCACTAGCCTCTGACCACCCCGAACCACTGCCAAATGAAGACCAGATAAAAATTGAAACTGTCGGCCTTGTGTATCGACCGGAGAGAAAGGCTTCTGTGTCCGCATCTGTGTCCGACTCCTCCACCGTCCGCTGGCGGGACCCTGTTGTTCAAGAGTGTCCCACGATCCGTTCCAGAACTAAGATCACCACAATTGCTCATGCTGGACAAAGGGCATTGTCCCACACTGATGATGACCCATTTCTGGGCTTCTTTAAAATCTGTGCAAGCGATGGTGACAGACCTCTTCACCGCCTCACTCATCGGTGGCTCAACACCCCGAGTCCGCACCGGCTGCTTGTCATTGGTCCATGGTTGTCACTATCGAACTGCGTAATGGCATTGCGCTGCTGCCACAATTCGCTGGAGCATCGTGTGAGGGTGAATTCCGAAGCGTGTAGCCACGTCAAAAAACAATGAGACGGTTGACGGGATGGGCCGAGCTGACGCTGCAACACACATGCCCAGCACTGGGAGCCAAGCAGGGAGGCGAACAGCGGAAGTGCGAACTTAGAACTTCGAGCCATCTCCGCATGCAGTCCTGACCCCCGGGAGCTCTTATAGAAATCTTCTGGACGACAATGTTTCATGACATGTTGCCAGGCAAGGGATGTGCTCCAGCCTACGATCTTAAGGCAGCCAGCAGATTTCGCCCGTGTATCGCACACCACCTTGACCTGGCCACAAGGTTCTTATCACCCAGCCAAGACGCTCCCCGGCTCTCTCTTCCGGAGAGCCGTCCACGAAAGACTCGCTGACCAGTGTGTTGGACGTTCTCACATGACAGATTAACTTTCAAACACGCCACTGGTCTTCTCTCCTGGGCACGTGATGCACCAGATGACCTTGGGGGGAAAGAACCAGCACCATCCCTGCGGTTTGAAGAGCGTTCGGCCGAGCCTGAGAGCCACCGAGTCACCCCCAGAGACATCCACCAGCTCACCCAGTGAGCTGTCACATACAGAGATATAGAAGCGACCTGCCGTCTACTAGTCCATGTGTCGGTGGTCAGATGGAACTTTTCTCCGGCCACAGAATGCCAGACAACGCGCTTGAAATTTTTAGATGACACTGGCTGCCAGAGCAGGGACGGCTATTCTGGCAAAGAATGCCTGCTCATCAATGCTGGCGTATTGGGGCAAGGCAAGGGCCATGACCGTGGCGGGAACCCATCTGTGATCCACCAGCACGAGAAAGGCAACATTTCAATTGGCACAACAGCCTGTCAATGGCCGACATTCAGGCTTTTGGCTTTGGTGATGGTTTGGGTTAAGAGTTTTTCTCTTCTGCCTCCCAAACCTGGAAGACAGAAGCAGGCTCGCTAGACTGGCCGCTGTACGTCGTGCCAGGTCGTCAACACTGGCGGAAGGAGAAGGAGAAGGGGTAGGATGGGTCTCTGGTGGTGCTGGTGTACTCGGGCGACGGTGGATGCTGAAGCTGGAAAGGCTGATCCCTGATCAGTGACTCTGAGCAAGACATGCGGGCAGCGAAGACCTGTGGTAGGGGCGGAGGAGGAGGAGGTCGGAGACAGAGGTGTGACACGTGGTTGAGTCCCGGAGACGGTCTGGCCTTTTTGGCCAAGTCGTTGCCCATTTTAACTCATGCCATTCGCTGCATGTGACTAGACCATGTTGGTGTGGTTAAACACCTAAGGTTCTTGCCTCTACTTAGGCGTTTACACGGCAAAGGCGCTTAACTTACATCGCTGGTTGAATCAAGGCTATGCTTCCAAGAAGGCCCAGGCTTGAGAGTCCCTGGACCAATATTTTTGACGGCGATAAACGAGAGCTGGGTTCCGCTGACACGTCGGCTGGCCGAACTCAGAATCAGACGGACTACTGCTACCGCCCTCTCACCTTTTATGATGCGTGACCCGTACTGACACTACCCCATCGTCTTCCTCCTCAGTCCAGATGTATGGAAGCGGATCGCCAAGCAAATTCCTGCTGAAAAGACCACGTTGGATCCGCAATGGTTCGTCATCATCATCATCAACATCAGTGACTTCGTCGTCCTGCGACATTCTGGCATCCAAGGAGGCTGCGGGCTTACATGCAAGACAGGACCGCAAGGCTTTCCGACCGAGCACCGGGATTTTTGCCGATTTGACCGCCTTCTCCTTCTCCTCCACTGATGGCATTAGTAACTGGGCATCAGAGCAGAGTAAATCATCCACATTGGCCTCTTGATCTTTAACATTCCTTCCTGACGCCCCAACCGCATTTTCGTCATCAAAGAGGTCTCCAGAAATGGATTACCAAAGTGGGTGGTTACGACTAGTTGACATCTTTGGGCCCGCTTCTGTGGAACGGATGCTGACTGATCCCGATGATGACATTTGTTGCCGTGACTTGGGAGGACAGCGAAGGTAAGGCTGCTGGATACAGTTTGCGCATTAACCACTGCAAGGACAGATTTGGCGACGCTGTTCGTAACTGAGATTCACTGAGGGCCCTGACCCAGCGATGACACGGCCTGCTGTCGTTCCTGCAACCGACGACCGCTGGCCATGCCGTGTTTCCCGCCCAGCACTGACGGAGCACCTTCTCTATCGTAAACTCTACCTCTCATGTCCTACCCCCCTCTTTCTCGCTTACCACCTGAATTTCGCCATCCATGTTCAGAGAATACATAAAAAATTTGAGAAGGTAGCGAAGAGTTTTTGGAAGTCCTTATTACCACATAAACGGCAAATCACAGCTATTCCTCAAATCCCTCAAATCATAAGAACAAAAAATGCTGGATTCCACAATTTCACTGCAAGGTGGCTCTATCAACAAAGCTGCCTGCGCCAAAGAGAAAACAAAACACGTATCACTGAAAATGTATAACGGGGATAATAAAAGGTATTTTTTGGCACCTATCAATTAACCTTGGTGACTACTTACTACATTGCTGTATTCAAATTAACGTGTCAAAGTAGATCTATTGAACAAAGCATGACTGACCAAAAGAGAAAAAAACACCTGTCTCTGAAATGTATAACGGATATTAAAAGTATTTTTGGCACCTATCAGTACAGAACCTGTGGTGAGCTGAACATAAGTTGCTGGAGATTTCAATTTAACTGCAAAGTAGATCTATCCAACAAAGCTTGACTGACCAAATGAAAAACACCTGTCTGAAATGTATAACGATAATAAAAGGTATTTTTTGGCACCTATCAACCTGTGGTGACTACAAATGCTGTATTCAAATTTAAGTGCAAGGTGAATTATATCAACAAAGCTGGACTTGTCAACATTGAAGAAAGAACACCTATCTGAAATGTATACTGAGAATAAAAGTGGAGTTTTGCGCCGACCTACACACGAATAGAACCAGCAGTACTAGAGCAAAAGATCTGTATCCTAATATAAGACAATAGCAATGTCTAAACAAATTTCTGGCTGTATCAATATCCAGTATTCCATTATAGAGCTTGTCTGTGTTCGCAGCTCCGGGGGCCCCCCCCCCGCTCCGCCTCGTAGAACTTTTACAGCGGTAGTACTGCCCTTTGCAAATTCTCTGTCCTAACTCCTAAAATCTGCAGAATCTCTGATCTAACTCAACTTCTAAGGAATCACACTAAAGTAGAGGCTGTCTCTGTGAAAAAATAGAAAAATGTTCGAGCTGAGCTGTTTTGCTGAGCTGCTTTGGACAGAGCAGAGCGCACGTCTACTGCTATGACACGCTGACACACACTGATCAAGGAACAGCAAGGGCTGTCTCTACGTAAAAACGGGTCATGTGATTTTTTCCAGCCAATCGCAACCATAACATCCCAGTCATAGACGCGCACCTCACAACATCTTCACCCTGCTCTAATTCTGTAAGCTGATTTGATCTGGCCGCCAAAATGATAGAATGCCTGAAAATGGCGCGATATAAATGATTATGCACTAGATTTTAACCTAAATTATCGATCGTGATCTAAAAATCCGATTCAACCGTAACACACACACACCAGTGCCAGATGTCAACTTATGTCGATAATAAATCTAACGCACAACACTTACTTATCATAGCTGATACAAAGAACACACACACACACAACAGCGATTTTAGGGGGGTGTCTCATCTAGAGTCCTCAGACGACTGCTTCCTCTAACTTTCTATTTCTGATATTGGTTGCGGGTATTGGATCTGACAGATCCATGTGCGACCAGCTGCCACTGCACTTAAATTTTAATGCTATCTGCTCACAGCACATTGAATAATCCATAGGGTGATCTAAGCCTGTTCCTGTTGTATTCATTTAAAGAAACAGCGTTCTTTTACAATACAAATTCCACTTCATTTTTGGCTGCTGCAATTCTTTGTGCAATTTTAACATCCAGGGGTTAATTAAGGCGTCTGTTCGCCTGCTGTGTGACTAAAAGAAAAGCGATTATATTTCACCACAAAAAAATACATTTTCCTGTAGCATAGATTCCTCGACTAAGCGAAGTAATTTTACAAGGTTTGTACTCTTGTTGTGTAGCGTAGAAAAACACAGCCCATTTGTAACATCTACAAAGCTTGTAGTTTTTTGTGGTTGCTCAATTCTTTTGCGCGCAATTTACATCCCAGGCACATTCAATTAAGCCTTGTTCGCCTGCGTCTGTGACTATAAGAAAATGTTTATTTCACCCCAAAAAAGACATTTTTTCTTGTAGCATAATTTTCCCCCCCCCAAAAAGCGAAGTTAATTACAATTTTACTCGTTGTTTGTGTAGCGTAGAAAACACTCCATTGTAACACGCTACAAATCTCGTAGTTTTTTCCTGGTTGCGCTCAATTTTCATTTGCGCAATTACATCCAGGTTAATTTAACGCATTGTTCCTGCTGCTGTGGTGACTAAAAGAAAACGTTTTATTTTCACCGCCAAAAAAGACATTTTTCCTGTAGCATAACATTCACACACACACAGGTTGCATACAAGTTTTTACTTTTTTGTTGTGTTATCGAGTAGAAACCCCGCCATTGTACACAACGCTTACAAGCCTCGTAGTTTTTCAGCCTTGCTCAAATTTCTTTTTGCACAATTTACATCCAGTTGGGTTAATTAAGCAATTGTCTCAGGCGCTGAGGGACTAAATACAGAAAAACGTTTACATTTCCACCGCCAAAAAAGCCATTTTTCCTGTAGCATAATTCAACAAGCGAAGTTAAATTAACAACGTCTATGACTTTTTTGTGTACGCGTAGACACACCACGTCATATGTAAACGCTACAACAGCCGTAGTTTCGTTGCTCAATTCTTTTTGTCGCAATTTATCATCCAGGGTTCAATAAAGCTTTGTTTCTGCGCTTGGTGGACGAAAAAGAAAACGTTTATTTCCCTCCGACAAAAAAATACATTTTTTTCTGTAAGCGTAATTCACAAGCGAAGGTTAAATCACACAAGTTTTACTTTTCGTTGTGTAGCGTAGACAACCGCCATTGTAACACGCTAGCATAAACGCTCGTAGTTTTTTCGGTTGTCAATTTCGTTTGCGCAATTTACATCCAGGGTTAATGAAGCAATGTTCTGGCGCTGTGTGGTGACTAAAAAAAACGTTTATTACACCGCAAAAAAGCACATTTTTCCTGTAGCATACATTCCACAAGCCCCCCCGGAAACAAAAAAAAAGAAAAAAAACAGGGTTTAATTACAAGTTTTACTCGTTGTGGTAGCGAGAAAACACGCCATGTAACAACGCTACAAGCTCGTACGTTTTGTTGCTCAATCTTTTGCAAGAAAACAATTTAACATCCAGGTGTTAATTAAGCATTGTTACCAGTACTGACTCAGTCCAAGAAACTTGTTTTCTCACTGCCAACAGTAGAAACCTCTGTAGCATAATACAATCTGAAGTGTTAATTAAGCATGTTGTGCATTTACATAATATTCAGTAAAAAGAGTGGCAGAGGGTTTGTGAAAAGAAAGCGTGCAACATGACGGAGTCACTTTTTTTTCTGACCATGTGTGGAGCGCATTACATATCCATGGGTACCCAGCGCTTCTTAGTGTGGGTTCGATTTGGAGTCAAATCCAGGCGTGTGTATTATCATATACAGATCATCTTCATCAAGCAGTGTCTGTACATTTTTAGAACAAACACAGTATGTCAGACAGAGAGGGTCTGCTGCTCTTCAACGCTGCAATGGAATGATGCACAAACATTCTGGAGCAGCCCAGGTCACAATAGAGCATAGCAAGGGTACGTCGCAAGCAGGGGGTCACTCACCGACTCGTGAGGCCACAACCTGCCGCTACATCTTTGCGGGGCCGTGTGTGTTGTTTTAGCAACCCCAATGGTTCCACTGAGTTGGTTGACTAGGATCCATCCACTATCCTCCCAGATGACAATCTGACAAACGCCAGCCAAGAGTCGTGGGGCAACGCAGAACAAACCCTTCTACTGGCATGGCCGAGCAGGTCAGCGGCCCTCACCTGTTCTCAACCCCGCCTCTGCTACCTTCCGGTTCCCTCAGCCAGAGATTCTACTATTGTCGGTTCCATGGGCTCGAGCGCCATAATAGCGAGGATGAACAATTTGAGTAGTGGCAGTCAGCACACTACTTGGCAGCGAAAAATGGGGGTCCAATATCCCCCGCTTTCTTGCAGTACAGCGGCAAAGTATAGATGTCATGAGAGTGGCATGGGATGTCATGTTGTGAAACGGGTCTCAAGCCTCTGCATACCAAGACACCGGTGATGAGGGACAGGCAGTGAAGAGTGAAACACAAATAGATGAGTGCGATGTAGCCGACCCACACTTGAGGAGCCAGTGAGGCAAAGGGCTTCACACACACCTCGTCCAGGAGACACACAGGAGTCAGCTTGCGCGTCAGCAGCGAGCGCAGCCAGCAAGTGGGTTGTTGTGGTCCGCGTGAGTCAGCAGGATAGCACATGTGAGGTCGACAGAGACAAGCGGACCACGGGTAGAAAATGCCCTCTTCACATGGTCCACAAAAGTAGCGGCACCAGGGGCCCTCAGCGAGGCAGCAGGCAGTACATAGTCACTCAGTGCGGAGCGTTGCGGTAAAATCCGATACTCGGATAACCGGTGTGGCATTTTTTGATAAGACACCAAGGAGGAGCCGAATATGGAGTTATGAATGTAAATCTGTCAGGCAGAAAGTTGAAGCGTGGCCAGGGAGCTAACGTTGGCCACCATGTGCCCTGCGTCAACTCATGCATTGTCACCATCCGTGGCCTGGGAAAACTGGCCTCAGATGTGGTGGTCCATCCTGCGACCACAGCAACAGCAGAGCACGCGCCCAGCTGGCACGCATAGCTAATCAATAATGCACATCGGCGGTTAAGTACTAAAACACAGCCATTGCAGCCATTCAAGGCTCCACCACCCTCTGCAGAGTGGCCTTGTTTCTCTTTGACAATCATCTCCCATTCAGAATCTGCCCTGCTCCCTACGCTACTCATCCGGCGATAGCAGTCCGTTCAGCGAGGCATTGCAAAGAGAACCACCAGTAAATGCGTCCAACCATCCTAAGCGGTGCAGAAGCGGACCGTTGCTCCTGTCCAGTTGTTGGTGCTTGCTGTCTTCCTTCCCTCCCTTTCCAAATGGTGGACTCCTAGCACCATTCACAGTAGAACTAATGGGTTGTGCACGAGCCGAGATGAAGACACACACAAGCCGTAATTTTCTTTTCCCAAAGAGGCAATCCCAGTCACTTCAATAAATAATTTACACAGAAGCAGTGGGTCAGACCTTGAGCTTATCGGTATTGTTCCAAGTGCAACGGTCAGCGCGGACGTCTGGAGCTGTAACTACGGTCCAGTGGCCAGTACCTGTCCATCTTACGGCCCCTGAGGTGAATCTGTGCTTCCTTCCCAGTCACCTCAACAACTTGGACAGAGACGCCGCTTTCTCCTCCACCTGTGTCAAACTGGAACATGCGGCTCCTGCGCCAGTGTCCGCCTCCTCGCACCACCACCACCAACTCAGCCGTCCACAAATACTGCTCATCATACACATAGTGTATAGGGCACAGCGGTGTCACGCAGTTCTACACCTGGCTATCCTCAGTCGAACTTATCACAATACTCAGGGGAGGAACTCGCTCCGCACACCATGCAGCAAAGATCGATGAGTTTGACTTTCTCCGCGCCAACCTGCAAATTCGGAACCATGGTGACGGACAGCGAGGGAGGAACATGTGGACCGCACTGCCACCCAAGAAGGGACGTCCATCCGCGCCCTGCCTGGCGCACAGTGTTCAATCTGGTTGTAGAAAAGGTTCCTGAAGGTCTTCCACCCACCGATCTTCCACACAAGATTCGAAAATGGGCCAGGAAACTGGGTGCAATGCACTTCAACTCCATTCCTACAAAGCCAGGAAACACCCTCCTCGAGTGCAGCAGCAGAAACGTCCCTCCCCCAACACACTCTTGATATGCGATGTTTTCCTCCCACCTTATTGGACATTCAAGCCTGCACATGTTTGGACCGACTGCTCATGAACAGAGAAAGGAGCCATTAACGGTTTTTTGATATCCAGGGGCAGCTACAGGAGTACTCACCCTGTGTAACTTTGATGTCCAGCCAGTGCAGCTCAGCACAGCTCATGGCTGTGACACCTGCCTTTTGTTGAGGCATTCGAGGAGTGCCACGTTATTTGTCAGTCGCCAGGACAAACAGGATGAATAACGTCATTCCACTGCTTCATGTACTCGGAACATAGTGCTGAAAAATTCTGTCTGGGCAGGGACTGGAGACGTTGGCGACTGACATCTCGCGGCCACATGAGTCGGGGGACTGCAATGGAGGAGGAAGAGCAGGCGAAACAGATGTGAGCATAAGCCATTGTCTGGTGAAAATGAGTGGATTTTCTACCCAGGTGACAAGAGAGGAGGACAGCAGCGGAGAGGCGTCGGTGGAGATGAGGAAGATGCAGGGTCAGAGACCCCAACGCACCCGTGTCTGTATACAGTCGAGATGAGGAGGCAGAAGCCCCTCGAGTCACTTGTGCAGATGGCCCGCCCAGCATGCTGATAATTGCCTGGCTAATGCACAGCCGAATAGTCAGCATCCGGGCAGAGGGATGACTTCTGCTTCCACCCTATTGACCCTCGCCAACTTCCAAAATAGGAGCCCTTTTTCTCCAGCTATTGAGAGGTAGGACAAACCCCATACAATAGGGAAATCGTCGTAGTCAGTTGCCGCTGCCTAATGTGCGGCATCGGACCCCTCCTCTGGACCAGGTCTGACGGGGGTGTTTCTTCTCGCTCACGTACTACTGCCGCGGCTGCTGGGGGAAGGTGGGGGGTAGGCAGCAGTCTACCATCTCCATCAGTCAGCCACGCTACGTCTGGAGTCACTGATGACAGCTTCCTCACCCGCCTATGAAGGAGGGCAGTCGCCAGCAGCAGCAAGCAGACCTGGAGCAGAACCCTTAACCAACCAGGTGGTTGGCCTACTTGCACAGCACACTGCCACCCCAGTTAGAAATCCCTGGACACTGGTCAGCCAAACATGATGTTAGGTCCCCGCAACATGCCTCTTGCAGTCTGGAGAAGCTGTCCTGCCCGGCCCATAGTGTGGCCTCAGACAGCAGGGTGTTCAAGTAGCGGCGGGGCCATCGTTACCTACCAAAGAGAACCCGCTTGTCCACGGGAAATGTGGAAACGACCTGACCTTTGTACCACCGATTAATCAGGCCGGGGGGATCGGCCAGGATTTCCACCACGCAATGCTTTATGCGTCAAGACTACAATCAGCCATTACGCCTATCATCACCCAAACTGTAGAAATGATCCCGTTTCTTAAAACTACCTGCCTCAGCCACTATTCTGATGCCGCCACCCCGCCTGAATGCCCACCCCGACTGCCACCCCATCTGCTGACCAGTCATTCTCCCATCTGCCACCAACCATCTTTACACCAGGGACTGTAATTGCCACCCACCTCCACACTCTGTCCAAATTGTGCCACTTTAATGACCTCATGCGGCTGCTCGCTGGTTTGTCTAGGTGCATGACATGCCGACCCCTGAGTCCCTTGTGCCACTCTCTGACCTCCATGCTGTTGTGCTTCTCGCGCTGCGTCACCATTCCACTCTCTGTCATTTGTGCCACTCTATGGCCTACTCCAGTTTTTGCCACTCCAGAATGTCATTGTTTCCACTCTCTGACCTCATGCTGCTGCCACCTGCGGCACTTCCACTCTCTGTCCATTGTGCCACTCTGTGGCCTAACTCCCAGTTTATTGCAACCTCCAGAATGTCATTGTGCCACTCCCTGACCTCCTTAAGCTGTCTGTTGCCTGCTGCCAGTGACCTCCACACTGGGATCATGTGCCACTCTGGTGGCCTCCCTCCTGTTTTTTGTTTTGCCACATCCAGAATGTCATTGTGCACTGTCTACCTCATGCTGCAGCCGCAGCGTCACCAGTCCACTCTCTGCCAGTTGTGCCACTCTGAGTGGCCCTTCTCCTGTTTTGCCACCTCCAGAATGTCATGTTGCCACTCTCTCGACATTATGCTGCTGCTGCCGTGACCTCCCACTCTCTGTCATTGTACCACTCTGTGGCCTACTCCGTTGTTTTTGCCATCCTCCAGAATGGTCCATTTGTGCCAAACCTGGGTCGGTCCCTGACCGTCAAGCTGCTGCTGTGCTGCTGCGTGGACCTCTACACACTGTAGTTCCATGTGCCAGCTCGTTGCCTACCTCCTGTTTTTGCCAACCCTCCAGATGTCCATTTGTGCCACTGTCTGACCATCATTGCAGCTGCCCGCCACTCACCTCCACTTCTACTTGCATTGGTGCCACTGCTGTTGCCCTTCTCCTGTTTGTTGCCACACCCGTCCAGAGTCAGTGTACCACTTCTCTGACCTTCATGCTGCTGCTGCCGTGACCCCTATCCACTCTCTGTCATTGTACACTCTGTGGCCTACCTCCTTTTTGCTGCCCACCCCCTCAGAATGTCAAATGTTGCCATACTGCCCTGACCTCAATGCTGGCTGCTGTGGCTGCTGTCGTACCTCCAACACTGTGTCATTGTACAACTCTGTGGCCCTACTCCTTTTTTGCCACCTTCCAAAATGTCATTGTGCACTGTCTGCACCTCATGCTGCTGAGCCGCCCGGTCACTCCACTCTCTGTCTTTGTGCCACTCCTGTGCCGGCACCTGTTTTTTTGCTCACCCTCCAGAATTGCATTGTGCCACTGTCTGACCTCATGCCTGCTGCTGTAGGCTGTGACTAACGATGCTGCCGTAACTCACACTGAGTGTCATAGTGTGCCACTCCCAGCTGGCCTATAATCAGTTTTGCTCAACCTCCAGAATGTCATTGTGCACTGCTGCACCTCATGCCGCTGTGGCTCGCCGCCGTCTCCTCCACACTCTGTCCACAATGTTGCCACCTAGAGACTCTCAGCTTCGTTTCATTTTCAAGTGCTTTGTCACGTTGGCATGACATATCAGGCACATTCCCTCGCTTCAGTTTTTGGTCATTTTTGCCCGCTCTACACACACACACACACACACGGGAAATTTTCATAGTGAAGCGATTCATAAGAGCGGGCGGCAGTCATGTGCAGTGCCATACTAAAACACAACATTGTATGAAGACCAAACCAAGTTCCCTCTGCATATTTAAGCATGGCACAACGTTCTACAGCACTCTGCAGGCTCTGTGCAGCCTGGAAATAGCTGTTTTTTAACGTGATTCGTCCCGAAGTAGTAATTTGGACGAAGTTATTTTTGTCGGGAAATTCGGCGAAGTGAGCAAACCGAATTTTTTAGAAATTCACTCATCTCTAATTATTATTATTTATTTCACATGCATTTTGTATATATTGTCAAAAAGCAAAGTTGAAATTATTGAAGCCAGGTTTATTTCTTCCCTTCTCTTGACACTGATGTTCAGCAATTCATGTACTTTAAGGGAGGCATGTATGAACGGGCCTGCACCAGAATTCTGGTCTCAAAAAGCTGTAGTAGACCAGTTCTATAGATGTATGAACTGGTGCACTCCAAACTTTGGTGCGATAAGTTCCTGGGTACCGCAACAAAGACACTTTTTAGCACGCCAAAGTTCATAGAAGTAGACACATTTATGATTCTTTGACGCCAAAACTTTAACTAAACATTGTCAGGCAACTTGTAAAGTGTTACATTTTATAATTCAGGACTGTGGAGTCGGAGTTGTGCAGTCGGATTTGGTGCTCATTTTGCAGGAGTCGGAGTCGTTATAAAATGGACCGACTCCGACTCCCAAAATATATAATAAATTGGTACAGTTAGTTCAATGCAAAGACAAGAGCAAGAGGAATTGGATCTTGCCAGTGTTACTGCTACCATATCTTCAACCTCAACAGATGAGGAGTTTTGATTTGAAAAGTATTTGGATGACATGGAGTGGGCAAAGTGTTGCAGCAGGGGAAAAGATTCCGCTCCCATAGCAAACAGATTGACCAGAATTCAGCAAAATTTTTCACTTGTTTTCAAAGAAATTGATTATCAACCATTCATCAAAAATAACTGTGCCTGAGGCAAATCCTTTATACCCTGAAATTGTTAGAGATGTTACCCATGTGGTCACCACTTTGCCACCAACCCAAGTTAGTGTAGAGAGACTGCTCTCTAGCCTGGAAATAATGAGATGAGATTTGAGGTCATCTATGAAAGATCTTATGGAGGTGATACTTTTTCTCAGAACAGATTCATAGACACCACAAATGTTATTCAGAATTCTTGTCATGTAACTGCATTGTTACTGTTTTGCTCCTGGTGGTGGGACAATCTTTTTCTTCTTGTACACTACAAATTACAACCTTTCTCACATTCCAAATTTAGCTCGTGTGTTATTAGGCTGATTCCTAAGCTAAAGGTCACTGGTTCAAGCAGATATGAAGAAGATTTCCCAAGAACAGAGAAGCAGCATCATCCAGCTCATCGATAGCGTCTCTGAGGCCATGACAGCTGGAAGAATATAAAATGAAGTCCTTCCAGGGGCATAGCTAAAGACTCATGGGCCCAGGTGCAAAACTTCAGCTTGGGATCCCCCTATAACCAGACACCATCTGTTGATACTTTTCAACAACAGGTTCCCTACTTGATGTGACGGATGCCTGTGGTGTAGCGCGCTGTGGAAAATTATATCTATTAAAGTGATTGTCCAAGAGAAGAAAATTTATTTCAAATGGGGCCAAAGAAAACAAGTTATACAGCTGAATGGTCTGTTCCCTCTTGCGCCCTTCTGCCCCCCCCCCCCTCCACCTCCATTTCATCACAAATTTTAAAAAATGAAAAATTATTGTGGGGTAAACAGGAAAAAAAATTAATTATGCCTTTTGTTTTAGGGTTTACACTGAACAATTAAATTGACATGTTATCTGCATTATGTGGGTGTCAGTACAATGGCCACATTAATCACTACTATAGAGTGACTAATACCATCAGTTATAACTGACCAAATCAATATACCAAGACCAATAACAATAATATACAAGGACCAAATAACACCGCCACATTATAAACACACATCACCATCATAAATGGTCTGAATATTACCATTTCCTGAAAGAGGTTTGCAATAACACTGCAAAACAGCATTAGGAAAAGGTTTAAAAGCTAAGTATTAGAGTGAGTGAGCGAGCCTGGGGGAGGTGTCTTCTTTCTAAGTGTGGGGGACTTAATATTGAGGGACTTTAGATTTGGGGATTTTTAGGGGACAGTATTGTACTGGTTTTTTTTATACGGTATCTGTGTATCTCTTTTTGTAAATCCCCATGAGTTCCATGTTTGACATGCTGGTCCAGTCCCACATCCTGTGAATGTTTTGCATCCTTCAACAACAGTTCGAAGGGGCATACTGCTGTGCGAGATGTGTATCCTGGATCTAAATGAGCAAGTGGCAACAATGAGATCCATTGCCAACTTGGAAGCGAGTCGGCTGCTTACTAAGCAATCAATCACAGGTGTAGATGCTGGGGGGGGTGGCAGTATGGAGGTGCAGGAGCATGAGGCAGCTAGCTGGGTAACAGTTAGAAAGCAAGGTAGAGGGAAAGGTGTCAGGGAGGCTAGTACTGAACTGGCACACCCCAAAAAATTTGCAAGATTGGCAGATGAGGGGGATGTCGGCTCAGAAATACCATTGCTGCAGCAAGACAATACCCCCGTCTGCTTCAGTAAGATGGGGAATAGGAGTGCAGGTCAGGCTAGACAAGTGCTGGTAGTTGGGGACTCCATTATTAGGGGATCAGACAGGGCAATCTGTCACAAAGACCGGGATCATCGAACAGTATGTTGTTTACCTGGGGCCCGAGTTCGACATATGGCGGATCGGGTTGAGAGATTACTGGTTGGGGTTGGTGAGAATCCAGCTGTCATGGTCCACATTGGCACCAATGACACACATAGAGGTAGGTGGAGTGTCATTAAAAACGATTTCAGGGAATTAGGCCAAAAACTCAAAAAGGCAAGGACCTCCAGGGTAATATTTTCAGAAATATTACCTGTTCCACGGGCCACACCAGAGAGGCAGCGGGAGATTAGAGAGGTGAATAAGTGTAGGAAAGAGGGATTTGGGTTTTTGGAGAACTGGGCTGACTTGTGTCTTGGCTACAGACTCTATGCTAGGGACAGGTTGCACCTAAATGGGATGAGTGCAGCTGTATTGGGGGACAAAATGGCCAGGAAGTTGGAGGAATATTTAAACTAGAGACTAGGAGGGAGGGCAACTACAAAGATAGCATGCAAGATAGTGAAGGTAGAGAGCTGGTAATTAGGAATAAAACAGCGGGTGGAGTGGAGGGAGGGGGTGTAGCAATAGTTATAAAGATCAGGGAGAAAGGAATAAAAACTGAAAAATCTCTAAATTGCATGCTGACCAATGCCAGGAGTCTGACCAACAAAATAAATGAACTTAGAATTTTTAATTGCTGAAGAAAAATCTGACTTACTGGGGATAACGGGGACATGGCTGGACGAGAGCCTACGATGGGGTGGTTACTACAGGGTTACAGTTTATTTAGAAGAGATCGTAACGACCGGAAGGGGGGAGGTGTATGTCTCT
Source organism: Phyllomedusa bahiana (assembly GCA_025379985.1). Lineage (NCBI taxonomy): Eukaryota > Metazoa > Chordata > Amphibia > Anura > Hylidae > Phyllomedusa > Phyllomedusa bahiana. The sequence continues at coordinate 53,404 of JAODAL010006603.1, read as the reverse complement.
ATGTAAAATCCTTTCTGAAGCCAACACTGAGGAAAGATAAAGGAAATGGACATGTGGAATCATTATTGGTAAATATACATGGGGTAACAACAATAATATAATCCTAATAGGGGTTAGCTATAGGTCCCTCAGTATAACAGAACCCATGGAAGATGTACTCCTCAAGCAAATAGATGAGGCAGCTAATCAGAATGAGGTTGTTGTTATGTGCAACTTTAACTACCTAGACAATAAATTGGGAAACTGAAACCTGTAGCTCTCATAAAGGAAACAGGTTTTTGTCAATAACTAAAGATAATTACCTTTCCCAAATGGTGCAGGAACCGACTAGAGGAAAGGCCCTTCTAGACTTAATATTCACTAATAGACCTGACAGAATAACAAAAGTTCAGGTTGAGGGGCACCTAGGAAATAGTGACCATAATATAATACATTTCCATATATCCTTTAATAGAGTTTTTTGTCATGGAGCCACAAAAACACTGAATTTTAGGAAGGCTTATTTCATTCTGCTTAGGGAGGCCCTAAACCGTATTGACTTGGACCAGGTGTTTAAAAATAGCTGAACAAATAATAAATGAGATATTTTTAAAAACATCTTAGGCGCCCACTGTGAGAGGTATATTCCTTATGGTAATAAAATAATTAGAAACAGGAAAAACCCAATGTGGATCAACATAAAGGCATCAAAGCTGGAGACAGAAATACATATGCCATAGAAAGTAAAAGTAACCCCAAAATCTGTTTTAATTATATAAATAGTAAAAAGATTAAAACAGAAAATGTTGGCCCTTTGAAAAGTATTGAGGGAGAGACTATAAAGGGCAAGCCTTTACCATATTTACCGAGAAGGATGACCTTTCTGTTGATGAGCAGAGGGATGAGGTAAACTCCAACTTAAATGTTTCTTGTCTAACCCAGGAAGAAGTGCAGCTCCGTCTTAAGAAAATTTTAAAATTTGACAAATCCCAGGTCTGTGGCATACACAAACGTGGCCTAAGGGAGTTAAGTTTAAAGTCATAGATTTGGCCCTTATTCTTATTTTTTATGGGACGGGCTAATAATGGGGTATGTCCCAGGATTGACGCATAGCAAATGTGGGTGCCAACATTTCAAAAAGCGCAAATCAAAGTGACCTGGAACTATAGGCCGGTAAGGGTTTTAAACCCCTGTTGTAGGTAAAATGTTTGAGGGTTTTCTAAGAGATGCTATCCTGAACTATCACACTGAAAATAAATGTATAACGCCATTCCAGTATGGGTTTATGAAGGATTGGTCTTGTCAAACTAATTTCACCAGCTTCTATGAGGAAGTTAGTTCTAGACTGGATCGGGGTGAAGCATTGGATGTCATGTATCTAGATTTCTCTAAAGCATTTGATACTGTGCCAATATAGGTTGGTAAGTAGAATGAGAATGCTTGGACTGGAGGAAAATGTGTGCAAGTGGGTAAGCAACTGGCTCTGAAATAGAAAACAAAGGGTGGTAGTTAACGGTACGTACTTAGACTGGATCCCTGTTACTAGTGGGGTACCACAGGGCTCAGTATTGGGCCCTATCCTCTTTAATATTTTCATTAATGATCTTACACATGGATTGCACAGTAGAATATTGATCTTTGCAGATGATACTAAGCTCTTAAAAGTAATCAACACAAAAGAAGATAGTGTGTTATTACAAAGGGATCTGGATAAGGTGGAGGCCTGAGCAGAGAAATGGCAGATTAGGTTTAACACAGATAAATGCAAGGTTATGCATATGGGGAGGAAAAATCCATTACATGATTACATGTTTAATGGAAAAAACGCTGCGTAAAAGTGACATGGAGAAGGACTTGGGACTCCTGGTGGACAGTAGTTTCATAGTTTGTAAGGCCGAAAAAAGACGAGACGTCCATCCAGTTCAGCCTGTTGTGTTAAGGTGTTGATCCAGAGGAAGGAAAAAAACCCAAATGAAGGTAGAAGCCAATTGTCCTCATTTTAGGGAAAAATTCCTTCCTGACTCCAATCTGGCAATCGGAAAAATCCCTGGATCAATGACCCCCCTCCAGAATCCTAGACACTATAACCTGTTATAATATTACGCTCCGAAAATGCATCCAAACCCTTTTTGAACTCTGTTATTGGATTCACCATGACAATTTCCTCTGGCAGAGAGTTCCACAGTCTCACTGCTCTTACAGTAAAGAATCCCTTTCCATGTTTATGTAGAAACCTTCTTTCCTCAAGACGAAGAGGATGCCCCCTTGTTCTAGATAAAGCCCTGTGCATAAATAAATCTTGGGAGAGATCTCTATATTGACCTTTGATGTATTTAAACATATTTATTATGACCCCCCAAAAGCCATCTTTTCTCTAAACTAAATAACCCCTAACTTGCTAATCTTTCTGGATATTGTAGTCCACCCAGTCCTTTTATTATTTTTGTTGCCCACCTTTGTACCTGTTCAAGCTCTGCAATGTCTTTCCTGTGCACTGGTGCCCAAAACTGTACACAATATTCCATGTGTGGTCTAACCAGTGACTTGTATAATGTGAGAATAATGTTCTCATCATGTGCCTCTATGCCCCTTTTAATGCACCCCATAATCCTATTTGCCTTGGCAGCTGCTGTCTGACACTGGCTGCTACAATTAAGTTTACTGTCCACCAGGATTCCCAAGTCCTTCTCCATGTCACTTTTACCCAGCCTTTTTCCATTTAACATGTAGTCATGTAATGGATTTTTCCTCCCCATGTGCATAACCTTGCATTTATCTGTGTTAAACCTCATCTGCCATTTCCCTGCCCAGGCCTCCAACTTATCCAGATCCCTTTGTAATAACACATTATCCTCTATTGTGTTGATTACTTTACAGAGCTTAGTATCGTCTGCAAAGATCGATATTCTACTGTGTAATCCCTGTGTAAGATCATTAATGAAAATGTTGAAGAGGATAGGGCCCAATACTGACCCTTGTGGTACCCCACTAGTAACAGCAATCCAGTCTGGACCAGGAATAAGGTGCACATCACCGAAACGCATCGGTCCGTTCTGGGAGAACATCCGGCTGCACACTATGGAGTACGGCGAATGTCTGCACTGCTATTACGTATGTTTTTTCTACTGTTTTTTAATCCGATTATAATAAAAAGTATAAATTTTATTCAATTTATACTGGCTTGCCATCCTATACCTGTTACAAGGTCCATTTACATTGTTTTCCATTGACTTTATCTAGCCGAGCAAGCTCTCGGCGTTCACGTGCATCCCTCTGATTGCCTGACGGGTGGATTGAACTGGACTGTGATATATCGTCTTGTGACATAAAATAAATTGTTATACATAAAAAAGGTAAAAATAAATAAATAGATCAGTAAATAAAAACTAAAGAACTCTTAGTATTAGTAAAAAATATGATGGGACAGGTTGATTATATGAAGGCTATGTGTACACTGCAGTGGACAAAAAAACGACCTGAAAACGAATTACTAAAAATGTTCATGAAACTGAGTTTTCTGTCCACTGCCTGTCAAAAGCAGCTGAAAAAACGTCCGTGTTTTCCCGCAATTTGCGTTTTTTGACACGTTTTTTACACGCAATTTTTGCTTGTCTTCAAGCCTGTTTTTTAATGTATGCATAAATTAAGCCATTGGATGTAACTCCACCCAAAAAAGGGAAACATAAAGCACCTCTTAGCATTATTTGTCATCTGTAGTCGGTTTATGGATTTTGGCGCGAATAAAGTTTATTTTTGCGTTTGTCGGCATAATACTTTTTTTTTACGGATTTTGCCCTAAAGTAAATTTTGCTTATAATAGGTTTTTATTGAACAATTTATATGACATAAACATAATAAAAACATGCATCACCAAAAGATGTAACAAAGCACTACTATATAAGTACGAAGAGTCCAGTGAGTAAGTAATCAAATCATCAGGTAGGAGCCTTCAACACTACGACAATAATGACAGGTCAACATACAAAAACGTAATACGCGCTCCACTACCGAGAGGCGAGCCAACCAGACTCCCCACTCACCATGGAACAATGATACTAGACATTTGATTAACCATAGGGTCCTGATACTCCACTAAGTTTAACAGGGGGGGAAAAAAGAAAGGAAGAAGATGGAGGGAAAAGGAGTGAGTCCTCACACGACCGAAAAAAAGAAAAACCCCGGAGTAGACACCAAACGTCATGGGAAAAAGCTAACAAAACGGGAGGATCCCTCTCCAATGGAAGCTGCAATCGCCAAGGCCATTCAACCTGATGTCCCCGGAACCCCATAATAGGAAGTAGGGCGAGGACTCGAGGAGAAAACTCCATCACGCCCCCAAAAGGGCCCGAAATTCCCTGGAGGACTGATACTGGGTCCACGGCACCTCCAAGTGGTGCAGTACTTTAAGTCACCTCCTTGGGGGAGTGGGGCGATCATCTTCCTCCATACAATAAGTAGAGGAAACCTCCTCCACCCATTCAGCGATGGAAGGAGGAACAGATAGACGCCAGCGACGGGGGTTACCAGTCTTTGCCGCCTGGTAAGAGATGCTTATCAACAGATTTTTTATAAGGAGATTGCGAAAAAGGGGTCCATAAATAAAAGGACCGCTTCTGGGCGGTCCGGGATGGAAACTTCGCAAACATCCGAGATAGCCTGAAGGACCCTTTTTCCAAAAGGGGCCGAAAGCCTGGCAACCCCACCAATATATGGGACATGGACCCCTGCCTCCTGATTGCACCTCCAACAGGTGTCTGGGACCATTGGAATACCACTTTATGAAGCAGAGTCCGGCACTCTGTACCACCTGAAAGTATTAAAGCTATGGTTTCCTGTGCTTTGCAGGCTTAATCACTGCTTTGTGAGTGAGAATAAAAGCACTTTCTCCATTGTTCAACAGTAAAAGTCCTCACGACAGACAGCTCTTTCCTTCCCAGTGCTTAACAGTAAGTGAGGGAAGATCCGACAAAGGAGGAGATCAGCCACTGATAGATCAGGGAAGATTAAATGCCTGGGAAGCGTCGGAGCAACACATAGTCTCTGCAACTTGAGAGTGCTCGAAAAAGAGATCCCTCTTCGCGATAGACAGAGGCAAAGAATGCCGAAGCTGCAGGTATTCAAAGAGGTACCTAGGAGAAGGGGGGAAGGTCCCGTGGGTCAACTCCGAAAGGGGTTTCAAGTGCCCCCCTGACCTTTACCTTTATTGCGAGAAAGCGGGCGAGACTTTAAGAACATCCTCCAGGAGGACCTTCCCTGAAGTGCTGGAGAAATTAAATGTTGTCCGAAATAAGAAACAGGGGACCCATTAAATCTAATAGAGTACCGGGACCCTACACCTCATATATTGGATAACGTATGGTCTGCGCTGGAAGACAGAAGTTGGGGTCTCGAGATGAAAGGTTCTGTGCCCACGGGAGGGAGAGTATAGCCTGGGGAGAGACCTGTCCTGTGCGATATATACCCAGAGTTATCCTGGGGGCTATGGATCAAATCCAAGACCTGGCATACTGTCGGCGTGTGCCTATGGTAGTACACCCTGCAGTCAGGTTAAGCCCACTCCCCCCTCCGATATGCCTTCGGCCTGCACAATTATATCCCTTAATGAGTCTGGGGCGGCGCTTCGCCAAAGGACTCAGAGAAACTTCGATGGAGCCTCATCCAGAAGGATGAGGGGCAGGGAAGATCGCACCGTGCTAACAGTATAGCAGTTTCGGGAGGATGGACATTTTATAATTTTTTGCTACTACCAAACCACTAGAAGTCAACCCTGCACTCCCACCCCCTTAGTAAGCCCGTAAACATTTGGCTAGCGCAAAGGAGAAAAATTGACACTCATAAAGTTGCGCTATATCCCTGGGAATTTTAGTCCCCCAGATATGATTCCCCCCCCCAGGCCAGGAGAAGGAGAGTTAGATTTAAAGGACTGGGGCGGTGGCTTGATCAAGAGAAATGTTTCAGGGCTTCAGATTTTGAATAATTAATTTTGTAGTTGGACCAGCGGCAAATTTAATCCGCTCAGGACTCATCAAAGAGGGGGAGAGATATAAACGGGATCCTGTCAAATAATTAACAGATCGTCTGCGAACGGCCGAGCATTAAACTCCTAGCCCTCCAATCGTTATACCCTGATGTCTGGGTTTTGATCGCACCGCGGCCAGTAGGTTGCTCCATGATCAGAGAAGTAAGTAAAGGGCTATAAGGGCAAACCCAGCCTGGTGCCATTATGTATTTCAAGTGGAGTTTGATAGGGCACCGTTGAGCTTTAATTTTTGCAGAAGGGTTTTGATAAAGTGCCAGTACTTAGTGGTAAAAATAGGGCCCGAGTCCCCATATGTTTTGAGGGGTATCGGTCAGTGAGTCCCCAAGAGATCCTATCAAACGCTTTTTCAGGCGTCAAGGGACAGGATCATCAATGGTACCACCATGTAGTTTATGCATATTGAATGATGTCAATGTTTTCAGGGTAATATCTCTGTGCCTCAACGACCCGGGGTGAATCCCACCTGATCGAGTTGGAACAGGAGGGCAAAAATGGGGTTAAGGGGCGATTTGCGTAAGAGCTTGGCAATAGATTTTATAAGGTCTACGTTGAGTAGAGATATCTTTCTATAGCTGCTGCAAACGCTGTTGGATCCTGCGCATTGCCTAGGTTTTGGCAAGACACAATATGGGCCCGCATGCCTCCGTCCCGGAAGGGGCGAAGACGTTGAACAGACCAGTTTTTAAGGCATCCAGAAACCGGGGAAAGAGCGGGGAGCCACAATCCTGGAAAGAATTGCCAGTGAAGCCATCATGCCCAGGCTTTTCCCCGCAGGGAGGTCTCCCAATGGGCTGACTCCAACCCTCCATCCGAGAAAGAACTCCAACTCAGCTTCTGGATGACCTCAAACGTTAGAGCTGGAAATGGGAGGAGGCCCCCGACCCTGAGGAAAGAAGACTGTGATCTGGTCAACTGGAAGTTATACAGCATTAAAATAGAATGACTGGAATCACGCCGCGAGTCCGTCTGAGTGGAGTGCACCAAATTACCTGCGCTATTTTTAATACTGGTAACCAGGGATCGTGCAGATCCTATCCGCTATTGGCTCTCGCCATAGTCGACCGCTTCTCTTAGTTAACCATATTCGTAGACCTACTACGACCCTGCTGCAGGAGTCCTGAGCCCAATGAGGCCTCAACAATAAACGGTACCTCCAACCGAGCAACAGCAAATCCTGCAGCACTATTTGCAGAGAGGGCTTGTTTGTGCAAGAGCTCAAGCGAGTTACCTTAATGCAGCGCGCAGCGATCGCGGGTCGATACTGGCTTTTTTAAGTGCGACTACCATCCTTGATCAAATTCCACGAAGGAACAACATTTCAGTGCTCCCATTTGAGAAGAGTGTGAATGTGGGATCATCAGCATGGTCAGATACCTAAAATGGTTCAACTGCAGCTTGAGCTCCGCCAAACAACCGAGTCACCCAGCAGCAGGGATTCATTGAGTCCCTCCAAGGTCTAGCTTGAAGTCGGAGAGAAGAAAGGGAACATGTAGGAGACAACAACGGCGCATGTGTCCGACCGATAACACTTACCTATCGTAGAAGACTGTAGCCTTGGAAGGGCCCTAAGCTGAAGGAGAATATAATCGATCTCTGCTATAGTATTAAGGGGCTGTGAGAAAAAGCTGTAATCCCCCAAATCAACTCGGAATGCTGAAGCCGCCATCCGTCTACCCAGCTGAAATTGGAAAGAAGGGCCTTTTTTGAATCTTTTTTGATAGCTGATATGCTATGGAAGACCGCCACCAGGACGATTAATCAAGGTTGGATCGAAGGTAAGGTAAAGTCCCACAAACATGATGGTAACCGACCTATCACACGGGAGTGTAACTCATCTAGGACCATGCGTAAAGAAGCACCTGTCCCTGATTCGAGCATATACGTTGACAATCGGGAAAGTCATGCCCATAAATATTAAGGATTAAAATGAGATAATCTGCCTCTACATCAGAGATGCAGTCTATGACCCGGGCTGGCCAGGGATTTATGGATGTCTTAATGGCCACCCCTCTAGTCTTGGAGAGGGGGGCAGTTTAGCAAAATGCCACTGAGGGTAAAGTATCTATCCTATGATTAAGGGGGCATGGTTCGTTTTGGAAATGTGTCTCTGGAGGCACACAATTTGAGCTTTGTCGGTGAAAATGATACAGGAGATTTTGAGAACGTTTCCTAGGGCTTGTTGAGCCCCTTTGTGCGTGAATGATATTACTGACTTAAGTCCCCCATTTAGCTGAGAGATATACATAGGTGTAGTGTCTCCAACATATCCCCGGGCGTGGGATGAGTGAGGAAGGAAAATGACAGGGTCAAAACAAGAGTAGCAGGAGGGGGGCAAAATAGAAGAACACAGTTAACCGAAAAAACTCCCCGGCATAAAATAACTACAGACATTCCTAAAAACAGGAAAGCCAAGGTGGCCCACATGTTTGGGCCAGAAGGCAGTCCAAACCCTATGTTGGGGGGTGCATAATGCAGGCATGCCAAAAAAGCGCGCTCCCAAGTCAGTAATGAATCGAAGCTTATGCGAAAGAGGAATCCAAAACTATTATAACCCATGCAATAAAAGGGAGTAATCGCCCTGCACCCATAATCAAGCAACAGAGTATGTGCGGAGAAGAACCAGTAGAGAGCATGGGGTGTCCCAGGAAAGGAACCCGCTATTTGCAACATCTAGCCACTGAACCTAGGACGATAAAGGGCAACAGAAAGGCTGATGATTGAGTCTCTACACTGAAGTGGAGCGGAGGCGCCTTTAAGAGCGGGGCATCTGGACGGAAGGGCCCTGAGCATCCAGAAACGAGGAGGGAAGAGAGCATCCCGACCTCATCCCCACCCCCCCCCATGGCAGGGACAAGGATGGCCAGGTCCCGGCTGCGAGACATCAGGAAAGTTGTAAAGTCCCGCACAAAAGATGGTAAGACCCTCCGGAGTGCGCAAGGTGTAGGTGCGCTCAGACCCGCTTCACAATAAGTCCGCAAAAGGAAACCCCCATCTGTAAGGGATGTTCCTCTCCCTTCAGGACATTAAAATGGGGTTTAAGCATAGGCACTCTGTGCCAGGGTGTGGACAGACAAGTCCGGGAATTCTGAAGCTGATGAACTTGTTATGGTTAGGAACGGCGTGTGCGGGCCTTCTGAAGGATTTGTTTCTTTAAAGGACATAGAAATGGGACCCTGCAAGACCTACGTCCCTAGATGCTGATGTCCTTACGAGGAAAGGACTCAGCCCATGGAACTCGTTCCAACTCAATGTAGTATTCGGGTCGCGGATCAGAATATTATTGAAGACTTGAATACAGTAAGAAAATAGCTCAGAGGCAGCACCGATTCTGTACAGCCCCCGGACCTGTAGGTTATTCCTCCTCCTCTAATTTTCTACATCGTCCCAGATGCTGCTGAGGGCAAATAATTGAGATGAATGTTGCCTGTGCAACTACCCCTTGCAGTGCGAGAAAAGAGGCGAGGAGGAGTCCTGAGCCTGCTGTAGGCCAACCACCCTTTGCGACACAGATGAACATTTCAGAGCGGAATTAGCAAACTCGCTCAGAGCCGCGTTCTCCATGGAGGAATGTCCTGCCCTAGTAGGGAGGTTCTGGGTAAGAAGTTTGAGGTCTGCCAGAGTTATATGGCCGGCAACCTGTGGCCGATGGCGACATTTCTGCCCCTCTCCTATACCATAGAATGAGCATGCTCACCTCAAGGAAGAAAGTTAGAGCCCCTCTGGGCCATGGAGCTGAGAGTAGAGGAGACTGGCATTCCGGCTCAAGATGTGGTCTAGCACTGGCCAGGGAGGGAGAGACAGCAGATGGCTGGCACACAAGGAGCCACCTGGCACAGACGCAAGTGGGCACAGACTGGAGCAGATGAGCTGATCCCCGGAGTGCAACCGGTATGGCATCCGGTGGAAGTCCTCTCCCCAAGAAGAGCCCCGTGGACCACAGCTTGGGGAGTCAGATGGCCGACTCCCAGGATCGTATAGTGCTTGGGGCCACATAAAGTGGTCAGAGACAGGGTAGAGCCAATCTTGAGACGCCAGCCTGGGGGACCAAGGGCTTGCTGATTAGTGCCTGGGCCCCTGTATTAGGGTGGTCCCCACTCCCCCTAACCCTTCCCCATGGAAAAATGAAAATTTCTGAGCCGGGGGCCTGGAGCTGAGGGAGCCCTTCCATAGAGTGGGGTGAACCCAGGTGGACCTGCGTGTGGTCATGTGGGGCATAGGCCCCAAGAGTCACTGTCAAGTGGCCCAGATAATGTCCGCCTGGCGAGGTGCAATGGGAGGAAGATCCGGGGCTGAGCTCAGAGTCTCCACCGAGTCCCATCCCGCTGTGCACAGGCTCGACCCTTGCAGCGTGTCCCCCGTCGGGGCCCGCGCACCCCGGCGTACCGACTTGCCGCAGCATGTGTGTCATCAAGCCCGCGCCCCCGCTGACTCATATCGAGCCGCAAGCAGCGCCGGGCCCGCCGGGTACCTGCATCGTCTTGCGCTGGAGGTCCTCAACGGCATAGATCATGGAGGAGAAGGCGCGGTTGAGTACAGCCGCCGGGCACCGGATCCACGCCGGCAGGGGAGCATGCCGCATCTGAACGAGCGCACCCGTCCCGGAGGTGCACGGCGGCATTTCGTAGTACGACCCGCAGCAGCTTGATGCGCCGGTAAGGAGCAGGGACAGGCTTTCCCCTTTTCTCCTTGCGGCCGAGCAGAGTGGAGAGGGCCTCCCTTAGTAATCGGGGCATTGCGCTGTGTTTCGAGCTTGCAGGGTGGGCCGGTCGTGGCAACTTGTGGGCCCCCTGCTGCCGGATCTTCAAGGAGGCAATAAGGGCTGCAAAACCGCCCTAAATATTGGTCAATAACCCCTGGGCAAGGGACAGCAGCTTTATGTAGAGTTTTGGCCTTAACTTTTTTGTTAATTTGAACCATGATAATAGGCTGATGGCTGTGGATTCCTTAGAGGGCACAGAGGAGCTCAGGAAAAAGGCTTCTTCATGCAGCCATGTCAGACCACGCCCCCCCTAAAGTAAATTTTTTAACAGATTTTGGTGCTAAGATCTGCATCTTCGTGGATTTTGATGCTAACAAAGTTATCTCACATTTGTCGCCAAAAATACGTTTTTTTTTTTTACGAATTTTGGCCCTAAAGTCCATATTTTAACGGGTTTTGGTGCTAAGCTCTGCATTTTTATGGATTTTGGCGCTAATAAAGTTATCTTGTGTTTGTCGCCAAAAATATGGGGGGGGGGTTACGGATTTTGGCCCTAAAGTCCCTTTTTTAACGAATTTTGGTGCTAAGATCTGCATTTTTACGGATTTTGGCGCTATTAAAGCTATCTTGCGTTTGTCACCAAAAATGGTTTTTTTTACAGATTTTGACCCTATAATCCATTTTTTTTATGGATTTTGGTGCTAAAATCCGTATTTTTACGGATTTTGGTGCTAATAAAGTTATCTCGCTTCTGACGCTAAAAATAAGGGTTTTTTTTACAGATTCTGGCGCAAGAATCCGTTTTTTACGGATTCTGGTGCTAAAATGCTGTACTTCACATATGTTGGCGCTAACATCCGTAAATAAAAATATTTCCGTGCCAAAAACCGTCAATAAATGGCTTCTTGCACACCAAAATCTGTAAAAAAAAAAAAAAAGGATTTTAGCGTCAAAATCCGTAAAAAACTTATCTTTTGTGTCAGAAGCGAGATAACTTTATTAGAGCCAAAATATGTTAAGAAAAGGATTTTAACACCAAAATCCGTGAAAAAAATTGATTCTGGTGCCAAAATCCGTAAAAAAAACTTATTTTTGGCGTCAGAAGTGACATAACTTTATTAGCGCCAAAATCTGTAAAGTAAAGTATTTTAGTGCCAAAATCCCTAAAAAAACGGATTCTTGTGCCAAAATCTGTAAAAAAAAAAAACGTATTTTTGGCGTCAGAAGAGAGATAACTTTATTAGCACCAAAATATATTAAGAAAAGGATTTTAACACCAAAATACGTAAAAAAACGGATTATGGCGCCAAAATCTGTAAAAAACTTATTTTTAGCGTCAGAAGCGAGATAACTTTATTAGCGCCAAAATATGTTAAGAAAAGGATTTTCGCGCCAAAATCTGTAAAAAAAAACGTATTCTTAGCGTCAGAAGGGAGATAACTTTGTTAGCGCCAAAATATGTTAAGAAAAGGATTTTAGCACCAAAATCCGTAAAAAAAACTGATTTTGAAGCCAAAATCCGTAAAAAACTTATTTTTAGCGAAAAAATATGAATTGCGCAAAAATCGTTAGCGACCAAAGTGTGATCGTTTTATTACAAAAGGTACAAAAAAGGACACAGACACTTGTATGTAAATTTGATAAGATATAACCTTTATTAACACCCACTAATGGTGGGACTTGGGTCTCCTGGAAGGGTTTTCAGTGAAAAATCGCGGCAAAATACGCTGCAAAAATGCGCCAAAGAATGCACCAAAAGACGTCCGGCGCTTTACATAGACTCCTGTAGTAAATGTTCTGCCCTGCTCTGCCGTTTTTTAGAACATGTTGCAAAAGACGACCAGTAACAAAAATTGAGCAGAAAAAAGAAGCTCAGTGTAGACACCAGCACCTTTTTACATTAGAAGTCTATGGGAGCTCTTTACAGTCGTTTTTCCAGCATTTTTAAAAAAACAAAAATGCTGAAAAAACAGACATGTGTTTACCATTTTACTTGTCAGTGTAAGTTCTACCTAAATAGCTTGATTATTGTACCATAAGGTGATAAAAGGCCTGATGTTACCATTTTACTAAAGTAAAGTTATCACTTAAAGGGAACCTGTCACATAGGTTATGCCCCTCTTGCTGAGGACAGCAGAAGCTGATGACAGACATGCTGTTTCCAGCGCTGTGCCCCTTATTCTGTAAGATGCTGTAGTTTTAGAGCATTTAATGCTCAAATCTTATTCCTGGGCAGGTGTTAGCCCTGCCCACCAAAGGCTAGCCTCCGGTCGGCGGGGAATGAAAAAAACTGACTCTTTTCATGGCTTTTTTTTCTGGTTGAAAACTGCAGATTTGAGCACTAAATACTCGAAAACTACAGTATCTTACAGAAGGGACACAGCGCTGGAAACACTAGCTTGTGCTGTCCTCAGCCAGGGGGGCAAAAATTACGTGACAGGTTCTCTTTAAACATGTGCCATGTATGAGGGAGTCGGAGTCAGAAGTCAGACTCCGGGAGTCGGAGTCAGAGTCAAGGAAATTGAGGAGTTTGAGTTGGAGTCAGAGCTTTGGCTTACCAATTCCTAGAGATGGGCGAATTTCTCAAAAATTCGGTTTGCCGACTTCGCCGAATTTTCCGACAAAATTAGTTTCGGTCCGAATTACTTCGGGACGAATCGCGTTAAAAAACAGCTATTTCCTGGCTACACAGAGCCTGTAGGGTGCTGTAGAATGTTGTGCTATGCTTAAATATACAGAGGGAGCTTGGTTTGGTCTTCATACAATGCTGTGTTTTAGTATGAAATAGAATTAATTTATCATAGTGGAAGAGCATACTATAGAAGATAATATAAAATATAACTTTTAATAGTCTGTATATAAAAACTTATATCTCTCACAGCGCTAAAGAAATTAGACATAGAAAATAAATAAATAAACCGCAATTGCAATACCTACATAGGGACAAGCTATCAAAGGGATCAGCTGTGTATAAACAATTCTGACCCTATTAGCCCTAACGTGTATTCTATTACACCCCTAGCCTATAATACGGGGTATAAGAACGTCCCAATAAGGACGGCCCCGGCTGGAACCTGTCCCTAATGTATCATACCCTAAATTTCCCTAAGCATTCAACACGGAAAATAGGGTAGAAAAAATACGCCTTACTTTCTTAATTGTCCCAACATGTTTCGGCGCCCGCTCAAACCTCCTCAGGGGACACTGATTAACAGGCTACAAATGAAAGTAAGCATATAAGTATTTAGTAACAAAAAAGTGTGCACTCAAATTACCAAACGTGTAGTGAAAAAAGAGCCATGACGTGAAAAAGTAACAATATAATCTTACCTAAATAGAATGCGGTATCCAATTATACAGACGACAGGAGCATATGGCTCCCAACGTCTAGACACAGCTATGATGTGCTGTGTATTGAATGGTGATTAGTCCTACATATAAATAGGCAACGCGCCTATCACGTGTTAGTCAGTAACCAATACACGCCGTGCTATCAGGACCAAAAATACAAGCACCTGTTAAGCGCGAGACACGGCGTGTTCGTTGCCATGATGACGCGCAATATTCCTGTGCTTGATGCGGAAGTAGTCACATCAGATCCATATCGAGGCTTGGATCGCAGACACTTCCATAGCGCCGTGCCTCATTCAGCAAACGGAAGTGACGTTACGGAATGGACAGAAGCTGAGTCTCTAAACAGAGAATCCTGCAATTAATGGATTATATACCCCCAAAAACCTGCCGATTATGGTATGTTTAAAGAAGGTAAGTCATCCTCATATCATATCAGAGAGGGGACATTTATAGCCAAAATGATTAAATGAAACAAATGTGAGAAGCAAAGGGAAACATTATGCCCTCAATCTCTGCCCAAACTAATCTCATTCACAGATAGTGTATGTAGAAATTTTTTATTTATATCAAATAGCCACAATATATTTAGAATACATATGTCCAACGGAGAATTACAGAATGCACTGGAAATTAAGCTGTTCATTCAAGCCTGTGGGTTGCAATGACATTAATGTATAAATCCAGAAGCTTTCCTTGCGTAGCAATGTTTTGTCCAGATTACCTTTGCGGGGGTGGGGTTTCACAATGTCAATCCCCATAAATCTGAGTTGTTGGAATGTGCCCCCATGTTCAGACCAGATATGTCTTGAAATGGGGGTATCCCTCTTATTCCGTATATCCCCCACATGTTCTCCAATACGTCGACGGAATTCACGGATGGTTTTACCAATATATTCCTTACCACAGTGACACTTGGCTCGATAAATGACACCAACAGTTCTACAATTAATAAAGTGTCGAATTTTGAATTGTTGTCCTGTGTGTTGGTTGGTGAAAGTCTTTCCTGTTTCTACATATTTACAGTTCACACAGCCACTACATCTAAAACAACCAAGAGGTTGCCTATCCAACCAGGTATTACTTCGTGGAGATGGTGTGTAGTGGCTCCGAACTAAAGTGTCATATAGACTTCGCCCCTTTCTAAAGGTGACCAATGGGTATGATCCAACCTTATCTTTGATATCGGGATCTAACATTAGGATATCCCAATGTTTATTGAGAATCTCCCTCACCTCTTTAGAGGCCTCATCAAAGGTGCCAATTATGCGTGCCAAATTGTTTGCTTCTAAATTCCCTTGCCTGTTTCTAGGGATGAGTAAACTGGATCTTGTCGCGTTTAACGCGTGATGATATCCTTTAAGGATTACATCTTCAGGGTAATTTTTTTCCCTGAATCTTCTTTTAAGATCACAGGATTGACACACACATGACTGCCGCCCCAATATTAGAATCGCTTCACTGTAAAATTCCCTGGGCACTTACGGGGGCAAAACAGACCAAAAAAATGAAGCGGGAATGCAGCCTGATAAACTCATGGCAGCGCCAGCTGGAAAAAAAACAAGCTGAGGGCTAAGATCCTACCATAGCGTCAAAGAACACAGTAGTAGGTTACTGGAGCCGCCACAGATTGCAGCACAGTAAGGGGACCTCACAGCAGGGGTCACTCCATGAGGCCAGAGCTTTAAACTATCACAAAATATGACAGAACCTGTTCTGTTAAACGCTGATACATGTAAAGGCCCCCACGAATGAGTGGAGAGGGTGTCGGCAGTTATTTTGCATTGATGTCTCTGATAATTTTGCCCTGCCTTTCATCCGTCAGTGTCCGCTTTCAATCGGTCAATAATCCATCAGTATTGCAAAGGCCAAAAACAAACAGGAGTTGATCCAAAAAATGGGATATTTGAATGTCTTCTGTGTTCTGTATCCACTCCTGCTTTTGGCTAGACAATCCTGATCCTTCCCATTCCTTCTGACAGGTGAAAAGAAGGGGAAAACTAAACATAGTGGCAACGTCATAGAGTGGTGAGGGTGGAAACGGCATTAGGAAACCACAGGGTGTTCCAGTGAGACAGCGGTCACTTGGCAGCAGCATGAGTAGGCCACAGAGTGGCACAATGACAAATTTTGGAGGTGGCAGCAACATCAGGAGCCCACAAAGTGGCACAATAACACAGTGTGGAGATGACATCATCAACAGCAGCAGCATGAGGTCAGACAGTGGCACAATGACAGAGTGTGGGGGTCACGGCAGCAGCACAGCACAGCAGATGAGGTCAGACAGTGGCACAATGACTTCGGAGGTGGCAAAAACAGGAGTAGGCCACAGAGTGGCACAATGACAGAGTGTGGAGGTCATGGCAGGAGAAACGGCAGCAGCATGAGGTCAGACAGTGGCACAATGACATCTGGGAGGTGGCAAAAACAGGAGTAGGCCACAGAGTGGCACAATGACAGAGTGTGGAGGGCACAGCAGCAGCCACAGCAGCAGCATGAGGTCAGAGAGTGGCACAATGACACAGTGTGGAGGTCATGGCATCAACAGCAGCAGCAGCATGAGGTCAGACAGTGGCACAATGACATTCTGGAGGTGGCAAAAACAGTAGTAGGCCACAGAGTGTGACATTGACAGAGAGTGCAGGTGACAGCAGGAGCGACAGCATGAGGTCAGAGAGTGGCACAATGACACAGTGTGGAGGTCACGGCAGCAGCATCAGCAGCAGCATGAGGTCAGAGAGTGGCACAATGACACAGTGTGGAGGTAACCACAGCAGCAATAACAGCAATAGCCGCATGAGGTCAGAGAGTAGCACAATGACACAGTGTGGAGGCCACGGCACAAGCAGCAGCAGCATGAGGTCAGAGAGTGGCACAATGACAGAGTGTGGAGATGGGTGGCAATACCAGTCCCTGGTAAAGATGGTGGTAGACAGATGGAGAAACTGGCAGCAGATGTGTGGCATCAGGTGGGTGGCGGCATCAGAATTGGGGCTGAGACAGGTAGTTTGAACCCAGACTCATTTCTCAAAGTTTGGGTGAGGCGTCATGGCTGATGTAATCTGACACCTAAGGCTTTGGTGTGTGGAAATCCTGGCCGATCCACGCCTGATTCATCTTCCAAAGGTCAGTCGTTCCACATTTTCCGTGGACAAGCGGGTTCTCATTGGGATAACGATGGCCCCCGCCGCACTGAACACCCACTCTGATGACACACTACTGTCCGGGCAGGACAGCTACTCAACTGAAAACTAGGCAAGTGAAGGCCACACAACAAGTATGTCTGCCCAGTAGTCCAGCGGATCTTCTAACTGGGGTGGCAGAGTGCTGTCCAAGTAGGCCACGACCTGTTGGTTCAGGGTCTGCTCCACGTCCTGCTGCTGCTGGCAAGTGCCCTCCTCACTAGGCAGGTGAAAGATGCTGCTCATTAGCGGCTCCAGACTTAGGTTGCTGCTGATGGAGCTCGTACTGCTCCTACCCCCCACTTTCCCACAGCAGCCGCGGCAGTGGTACGTGAGCGCTGAGGAATCCCCGGTCAGACCTGTCAGAGGAGGGACAATGCCGCACATAGGCAGCAGCCAACTGACTACTGAGGATTTCTCTATAGTATTTGAGTTTGTCCTCCCTCTCAGCAGCTGGGAAAAATGCTCCCATTTTGGACCGGTAGCGGGGTCCAATAGGGTGGAGAGCCAGAAGTTATCCCTCTGCCGGATGGTGACTATTTGGCTGTCACTAGCCAGGCAAGTCAGCATGCTGCGGGCCATCTGCACAAGTGACTCAGAGGGACTCCCTGCCTCCATCTCCACTGTATACTGCCCCAGTGCTTGCGGGTCATCTGCCTCGTCTTCCTCATCTCCATCTACCTCCTCCAGCTGCTTCTGCTCCTCCTCTCCTGTCACCTGGGTAGAAAAAATACTCATTTCACCAGACAATGCTTGTGCTCCAATGTCCTCCTCCTCCTCCAGTTCAGTCCCCACCAGACTCATGTGGCCGCGAGATGTAGTCGCCATGTCTCCAGACAGATTTTTCAGCATCTGTTCCCGGACATGAAGCAGTGGAATGACGTTATTCATCCCGTAGTCATGGCGACTGACAAATAACGTCGCCTCCTCAAATGGCCTCAACAAACAGCAGGTGTCACGCATGAGCTGCCACTGGCTGACATCAAAGTTACACAGGGGAGTACTCCTGTCTGCCTGGATCATCAAAAAATCGTTAATGGCCTTTCTCTGTTCATACAGTCGGTCCAACATGTGCAGGCTGGAATTCCAACGGGTGGAAACATGGGATATCAGCGTGTGTTGGGGGAAGCCGTTCTGCCGCTGCAACTCGAGGAGGGTGTGCCTGGCTTTGTAGGAATGGATGAAGTGCATGCACAGTTTCCTGGCCATTTTCAGAATCTTCTGAAGATCGGTGGAAGACTTCAGGAACCTTTTCACAACACGTTCGCCATGCAGGGCGCATGGACCATTCCTCCTCGGTGCAGCGCAGACACCATGTTCCTCCCATTGTCCATCACTATGGTTCCGATTTGCAGTTGGCGCGGAGAAAGCCACACATCAATTTCTTGCTGCATGACGCGGAGCAGTTCCTCCCCTGTGTGACTTGCCAAGGCAAGCAAGTTGTAGAACTGCGTGACACCGCTGTGCCATACACATGTGGTATGATGAGATGGTGGTGGTGGTGGAGGAGGAGGCGGACATTGGCGCAGGAGCAGCAGTTTGACAACGTGGAGGAGAAAGTGGCGTCTCCTGTCCAAGTTGTTGGTGTGGCTGGACAGGAAGCACATTCACCCAGTGGGCCGTAAAGGACATGTACTGGCCCTGACCGTAGTTACAGCTCCAGACGTCCGCGCTGCCGTGCACCTTGGAACAATCCGATAAGCTCAAGGACTGGCCCACCTTCTGTTCTACATATTTGTGAAGGGCTGGTACTGCCTTTTGGAAAAGAAATTATGGCTTAGAACTCTCCACCCCGGCTCGGCACAGGCCCTTAATTCTCTAAACGGTGCAGAGTCCACCATTTGGAAAGGGAGGGACTGCAGTACCAACAACTTGGACAGGAGCACAGTCAGCTTCTGCACCTTAGGATGGTTGGACGCATACTGTTGTCTCTTTGCAATCGCCTTGTTGAAGGACTGCTGGCGCTATGAGTAGCGAGGAGCAGGAGCGTCTGGACCGGGAGATGATGGCAAAGAGAAACAGCTCCCTTCTGCAGAGGTGGTGGAGCCTTGACTGGCTGCAATGGCATGCGTGCCACTGGACGCTGCAGCGGCAGGATGGACCACCACGTCTGAGCCACGTTTCTCCCAGGCCACCGGATGGTGATGCTGCATCTGTTGACGCAGGGCCGTGGTGCCAACATTAGCTCCCTGGCCACGCTTCACTTTCTGCCCACAGATTCTACATATACCCATATTCGGCTCCTCCGGTGTCTTAGCAAAGAACTGCCACACCGCGGTGTAGCTGATTTTACTGCCAACGCTCCGCACTGAGTGACTGCTACCGCCGCTGCCTCGCTGAGCCCCTGTGCCACTACTTTCTTGGACCTGCGAAGCGGTTTTTCTACCCCGTGCCCGCTTGGCTCCCGACCTCGGGGCCACACTACCCACTTGCCGGCTGCGCTGCTGCCTGAGACGCAAGCTGACGCCCTCTTCTCCTGACGATGATGAAGCCCTTGCTTCACCCGGCTCCCAAGTGCGGTCGGCTACATCATCATCGATTATTGTTTGATCTTCACTGCTATCCTCCTCAACGGTCTTGGTATGCAGAGGCTGACCCCTCACAACATGACCTCCCATGCCACTCTCCACATCTATACTTTGCCGCCTACTGCAAGAAGCAGTGGATATTGGCCCCATATCTTCGCTGCCAAGTAGCTGCTGACTGTCCTCCTCAAATTGTTCAACCTCGCTGTAAGGTGGCGCTGAGCCCAGAGCACATAGTAGATCTCTGGCTGAGGGAACCGGATGCAACAGAGGCGGGTTGAGGACAGGTGAGGGACGCTGACCCGCTCCCGGGCCATGCCAACTAAGGGTTGTGTCTGACGTTCCCACCGACTCTTGGCTGGGGTTGTCAGATGTAATCTGGGAGGAAGTGGATGACCTAGTCAACCAATCAAGAACCCTTGGGTTGCTGGTCAACACACGGCCGCTAGATGACACTGGCAGTTCTGGCCTCACTGAGTGACCCCTGCTGCGACGTCCCCTTACTGTGCTGCGACCTGGGCCTGCTCCAGGAATGTTTGTGCCACTGCCACTCGCATGTGAAGAGCCTGCCACCTCTCTGTCTGACATACTGTTTGTTCAAAAATTTACAGACTCTGTTTAATGAAGATATATGATAAATACACACCCTGTATTTGACTCCACATGAACCCACTAACAAGCTTGGGTAACCCTTGGATATAAATTGCACTCCACAAATGGGCAGGAAATATTAACTTGTATGTGCCATTTAAAGACACTGTGTATTTTACTGAATATAAAAGCACAAACAGGCTTAATTAACCTTCAGATATAAATTATGCTACAGGCAAAATTTCTTCTTTGGCGTTGAAAAACACCGTTTCTTTTACTGACTATAAAAGCAGAAAAACGCTTAATTAACCCTTGGATATAAATTGCACAAAAGAAATGAGCTGGCAAAGATTAACAGCTATGTAGCGTGTTAAAACAACGTGTATTTTTTCTGACTACAACACCATTAAAACGCTTAATTAACCCTTGGATCTAAATTGCGCAAAAGAAATGAGCTACCAAAAATTAACAGCTATATGGCATGTTAAAACAACGTGTATTTTACTGACTACAACAGCAGAAAAAAGCTTAATTAACCTTCGGATATGAATTATGCTACAGGCAAAATTTCTTCTTTGGCGTTGAAAAACACCATTTCCTTTACTGACTACAACAGCAGAAAAACTCTTAATTAACCCTTGCATCTAAATTGCGAAAAAGAAATGAGCTGGCAAAAATTAACAGCTATGTGGCGTGTTAAAACGACGTTTCTTCTACTGACTACAATAGCACAAACACTCTTAAGTAGCCCTTGGATATAAATTGTGCAAAAGAAATGAGCAGCCAAAAATTAACTGGTATTTGGATTGAAAAAACGCTGTATCTTTAACTGAATACAACAGCAAAAACAGGCTTAGATAACCCTTGGATATTCAATGTGCTCCAGAACTGAGCATTAAAATGTATATGCAGCTGAATTGGACGCACACTGGACTTCAATTCCAATACCCCACAAAATCAAAATTAGAACGTAAGAGAAGCAGTCTCTGAGAAAAGCTGTGACACCCCCCAAAAATCGCTGTATAAAAGTTCTTTCTTTTGTGTGAGATCTCAGCTACAGGAGCTGCAGCAGCTACAACACGGCACAGAGAGAGGAATGTGAGCTGCCAGCGTCGCATCCGGACTTATATAGTGCGTTGACGACATAGAATCCCTCCGGTCTCTGATTGTCTTCATCTCTGCACAAGTCATTTAGGCTACTCCTTTCTTCCTCCCAGAGTTTTTTGCCCCATGTAAAGCCATGTGCTTGCAGCCACTTTATCAATTAAAAACACGCTTCGTTCCCGCGAATCACACCAAATGTCTACTTCGTTCATTATCGAAGTTTTCCTGAATTTCTAAACGAATTCCACTTCATTAGAATCGATTCGCCCATCTCTACCAACTCCACAACCCTGATATAAATTACCATATTTTTCAGACCATAAGATGCACCAGACCATTAGACAAACGTAGGTTCTAGAGGAGTAAAATAGGAGAAAAAATTGAAGCAAAAATCACAGGCTGAAGTGCAGTTTTTATTGATACCAAATAACGAGCTGCACACTCGAACAGCCCTTCGAAACGTTGCTGTTCGAGTGTGCAGCTCGTTATTTGTCTAACATCTCCTCTGCTACTCTGAGCGAGTTAACAGCCGTCCGATGGAAGCTTTGTACCGGACTGCTGAACCATAAGTATACCATTGCTCATCTTTCTACCACAGTCTAAAGTTTTAAATGTCTGTCCTAGAATTATATGGATTTTTTGAATAAATGTCTCTGTAATACGAAGAATTTGTATCAAGCTTGCTAACGATATATCTAAGTACATGTATATAGGTGCCAGTGCCACATTGCAGGATGCAAGATGTAAAGAGGGCCCAGTTCCACACTGCAGGGTGCAAGATGTACATAGGTGCCAATGTAAGGCTTGCCTGCAGTAGATGCAGTGCAGAATAGATGTGTAGGGTCTGGGGGTCTCACCACAGCGAGATCCGGTCCTTGGAGTTTTGAAACCGGTCTTTGCTTCTAGAGATTTGGGCAAGGACCTCTCTGTGCTCCTGGCTAGTAGGGCGCTCTGCACGGTGGACTTTCTGAGTGGAGACTAAGGATTATAGCGCTCTGACGGGAAGTAGTTGGTTCTCAGTCCCATCACAGCAGCCAGCAACCCCCGGTAGCACACAGACCCAGCAGTTACGACAGCATGGTGAGCTGAGCGGTGACTCTGGGATATAGAGCTCCTCCGATAAGTAGCCGGAGCTCAGCCCCAGCACAGCAACCAGCAACTCCAGCAGCACCCAGACCTGGTACATAGCGGTAGCTAGGGCGGCATGGTGGTCTGAGCGCAGACTTGGGATATAGAGCTCCTCTGCCAAGTAGCCGTCTCTCAGCCCCAGCAGAGCAGCCAGCAACGCAGAGACGCAGTACATAGTGGCGGCTACAAACACTTTCTGCCATCCGACTACAACTCAGTGGCAGTAACACTTTAAGGAAGAAGGAAGTGCAAATACAGCCGGAGAACAGGGATTGGCCGCTAAAATTTAAAATCCCTTTATGAATGCACATACACAGTGATTTCCCGCTATGCACACCCTACATTCGAACTATAAGACGCACGGCCATTTTCCTCCCAAATTTGTGGGCGGGAAAGTGTGTCTTATAGTCCGAAAAATATGGTAGTTATTATTATCCTAGATGTGTGATCTAAATAGCAAAAAAAAAATATTCCCCAACACAGTAAGCTAACCTTTGTTTCAATCCATTTTAGCAGCCGATATCTGCAAGTCAAATTCGATTACAATATCTGAAGATTCTCGGAGACTTGAAGACCTACGGGGGTAAAATATTCAATGCCACATTAATGGTATGTAGCATATATTTTATATATACTAGCAGGAAAAACTGCCGTTGCATGGGCCTGTTTCATTTAACTGTTTGTTGTTTGTGTGTATGGTTAAAAATCTTGTTTTCTACTGGTCAGCCCAGAGTTGG
Source organism: Phyllomedusa bahiana (assembly GCA_025379985.1). NCBI lineage: Eukaryota > Metazoa > Chordata > Amphibia > Anura > Hylidae > Phyllomedusa > Phyllomedusa bahiana. The sequence continues at coordinate 30,068 of JAODAL010006603.1, read as the reverse complement.
GCATGGGTCTGCTAAGAGGTTTTGGCAGCTCAGGCAGCAGCCATGCCCTTTGTCAGACTCTTTTGATCCACTGCATAGTAAGTTAATGGTGAGTTCAGACTTTTTGTGAATATTGAAAACTGTACTGTAGGTCGGAAAGAGCTAAATTCTGGTGTTAAACCTTCTAAAGCCGCCTGATTTAGCTAAGCGGCAAATTTGGTGCAGATTGGACCATTATTTTGGCCGTGCAGAAAAAACAGATCTTGTTCATGGCAAGTTCTGTTTTTCTTTTGCAGATATGTTGAGAAAGGTCTTAGTTAACTGAAACGCGGTCTAAATATATATGTGGAAAACATGATCCAAGAAATCCAATCTGGTGTTCATTTACTAACCAAGGGGGACATGCATGAATGTGGCTGCGCCAGATGTCTGGTGTCTTTTCAGCCCGAGATCTAACGCAGCCTGTTTGCTATATTTTTTAAACAGCCGCACACCAATATCAAGTGCGTTACAGAGCACCCACGGCACTTTGTAATGCGCCTGAGTCTGGGGGCGTGCTGGAGGCGGGGCGCACTACAACTGTACGAAGCTACAGATTTATAGCTTCAGTACGGCAAATCCAGGAGCATTACTGCTGGAACAGGTAAACCAGTGCTCCTGCTTGTTCTGCTCCTTCCCATGAGAATTTTTTTAACTATGTTTAAATACTATGGACCAGATGTATAAAACATTCACCGCCTGTTTTCTGGCATGCTGTGCGACAAAAAAAAATGTTGTTCTCCATATCCAACATATATCTTTAGACACATTTATGAATGTTGCTCGACAGAATGTGTTGCAAAAATCTGTGACCATGGCACTTATTATGTGCCAAATTTATGAAGCTTTCATACATACTGACGTATGATACACTAACCTAACGAGACATACAACTGTCCAGTGAAACAGTTTCAATGCATCTGGTCTCTATATGTTCACACAAAACCGTATAGTAAATGGTTATCCCCCATGTAGCCAGGTTAGCCCCCCAGGTAGCCAGGTTAGCCCTCCATGTAGCCAGGTTAGCCCCCATGTAGCCAGGTAATCTCCCCTGCAGCTAATGATAAAATAAAAAAAACACTCACCTCGCCACAGTCCCCACTTCCATGTCCCGGAGCTGGTGAGCAGTGTAAGCAGCGTGACATGATTACGCCGCTTACGCAGTCACGCAGCTCCCAGGGATCTCCTCGGTGGCAGAGCGAGCGTCACAGGGGGCGTGGTGAAAGCCGTGCGCCCCCCACGATGCTGGTACAGGGGAGAAGGCAGGACGGTAACGATCCGTCCTGCCTCCTCCCTGTATGTTTGTACTGTGTATGGACTTTAACAGGAAACTGTGATAACTCTGGCTGGAGAGTGTTATTTTGTTCCTGATTTTTGTTTGCTGTGAAAAATAAAAACCCTGCTATTTTTGCATCCAAAATCCATTTGTGCCTACCATTTTTGAAGCTAAACCCCCACTATATATATAGCCTGTATGAAGACATATGGGGGGTTAATGGCCATAGGTATAAGACAACCGCAGACCAACAGGTATAAGTATAAGCCATGAATGCCGAACTGACAATATATACATACTGTATGTAAATCTTTATAATTTTACACAAACACACACACATATATATATATATATATAGATAGATAAAGATTTACATACAGTATGTATATATTGTCAGTTCGACATTCATGGTTTATACTTATACCTGTTGGTCTTGTTGGTCTGCGGTTGTCTTATACCTATGGCTATTAACCCCCCATATTTCTTCATACAGGCAAGCCAAGCATAGATCACCAACATACAGTAGGTCAAAAGTTCATAATCTGAAGTAAAAGTGGCTGCTCTCCATAACATAGATCTGCACAGATTGGCAGGTGGTGGGGGCCAAAACCATCTGGGAACGCCCCTAAATTGACCAGGAATACTCTGGATCATTTTGAGCGCCTGGGAATTCCCACAACAAACCCCGCCCTTTTTCGGTCTGTTTTTTGGCGAGCAGAAATGCTTTGTTAGACAGCAGGCAATATTTTGTACAGGTCTATTTTACCACATAGGATTATTGTACATGGTTCATATAGGGCCCTTACAGATTACAGCTGTATTTTCAATGTATGTTAGTTGATTTTTTTTAAACATGACCTTATTCTTGTCTCAGCTACAGGACAGAGAATCATACGTCACTCTTCTTGTTGGAGCCAAGTATGGTATTAGTCAGATAATTAACAACAAACTGAACATCATGATAACCTTAGCAGAATTCTCCAACATCAGCAAAATAGAGCTAACTTCAGAGTCAGAAAAAGTAAGCATGGTGAAAGTTTACCTGCAGGATGTCAAGGTAACTACAATCAGTCTAAACTCTAGAAACTCAATGTATTTTCACTATTTGGTATATTGAAAAAAGGTTATCCAGGATTATAACAATGATCCTTCAGTAGGGCGGCTCCAGATTTACACGAGCTCTTGGGCAAGAGAGCTAAGTGGGCCTCTTTATGCCTCAAGTTCCTTTATCTACCCAGTATTTTTTTTTAATTACATTCATATATGATACTGTCAGGATGGCAAAAAATAGTAGTCTTTGTAGGCACCATTTTGCTGTACTCATAAGAAATTACATTGATCTCTATTATCAGGTTAAAAGCAGCAAAAAAAAACATTTGCAACATTTTTATTTAGGCCGCTTTCACTGTAACCTTTTCATTGTACTGTGCAGATAGTTATAGATAAGGGGTCACCAAATATGTGTATGTTATTTTCTCTATTACAGTGTTTATGTGAATGTATTCAGAATGTGTTTATTGTAATTTCTTTTGTCTCTTATTTTGTATTAACATTAATCTCTACCCATGTAAGGTACATTTGTATCACAATGTCAGAGGAGGTGCTCAGCGCTCAGCCCACTTCATACAAAGCAGATGCTGGCTATGTATTGTCACTGATGGAGAGTGTCAGTTATAATGGTTGTGGCTATCTCCAATCTCAGATGTCTGCACTAGTATAATTGGTATTGTTGTAAGCATAAAATCTCAACTATTACAAGATAACTTTAGGTATCTGAAACATCAAATTCGTAAAATAAATAAGTAAATAACCATGGATTTTTTTGGGGAAACACCCAGAAAAATTCTTATATAAAGTGATCAAAATGTATCTACCCCAAAATGGTACTAATAAAAACTACAGCTAACCATACTGCCACAGCCCCCTCTAATCCAGCTAGGAGGTCTGAGGGAGCGCTGTGAGCTCCCCCAGCAGGTTCGGGCAGAGTCCTTATGGCAACACTTTTGGTGCAATCTGTAAGGTTATGAGTGGCTCTCTAATTACTAAAGTTTAGAGCCAGACTGGGATTAAAAAGTAGCCCTGGCAATGAAGCCAAACCAGCCCACCTAAAATATTTCCCCCTCTAGATGGAAATAAAAAATGCTGTGCAATGCAGAAAATTTCGCTTAACCTTCCCCATCCCACCATCACTACTCCATTAATTTTGTTATACACACACAACAGAATGAGGAAAATAAAAGGACCCAATCTTACTGTACCCCTAGGAATCACTTATGTCACACTGTACCCCAAATTTATTTTATTGCATACACCAGAAATGACATCACTTATTGCACCCCAGAAATTAATTATATTACACATGGTAACCACAGAAATTACATTACTAACTGCACCTTAGAAATGAATTGCACATTGTACTCAAGAAATAATATAATTCACTGTACCCCAAAAATGTATTATTACACACTGAACCCTAGAAATTAATTACATTACTCACTGTGCTCCAGAGTACATTACACACCATACCCCAGATGTTACATTACTCAATGTACCCCGAGATTACATTACACATTGTACCCCAGAGATTACATTATGCAACATACACGAGAGATTACATTACACACTTTACCCCAGAGAGTACTACATTATTCACCGTACCCCAGAGATTACATTACACCATACCCCAGAGATTATTACATTATAAACTGTATCCCACAGACAACATTAGCCAAGGTATCCCAGAAATGTGTGTGTATATATACACATATTGAACACAAACACACTACACACTAAGGGTGGGTTCACATGACGGTTTTTCGGCACTGACAGTGGCGTGTGCTTGTTGGAAATTCAGCGCTTGCAAACGCAGAATTTTGACACGCAAATGACCCAGTCTGCCTCCTATGCCTTAGTGCGTAAAACACCTCGAATAATTCTTTGTAGACGCTGACAGTATGCGCCGAAAATACTCAAGTAAAATCAGTGCTATCTAAACGATCACACTGATTTTACATTGTGTAAAATGTAAATCAGTTTCCTGCCGGATTGGACGCCAGTTCTGAGGCGGATCCAGCACTGAATCCGTACCAGAATCAGAATTCATATCTTCTGCATGAATGTACCTTTAAGGTATGTTCTCAAGGCATATAGCGGGGCGCACTGTGCACTTTGCTATATGCCGGGTGTTTTAGAAGTACTCGCTGGCCAGTCCACACTTCTAAAATGCTGCAGGGCCGGCTCCATTCACTTTAATTTTCCCTGGCGCGTAAGTGCAGGGAAGACGTGACATGGCTAGACACATGACTGTACAGTACATACACATCTCACATATACAGTAACATATACTCACATGCACACACAACACCTGGCACCCTTGTCCCCTCTCTACCGGTCTCCTGTAGTCTGGTGCGGTTGGCATTTGGCAAGAGCTTCCCTTCTTCTCTGATGAGGGCTGAGCATAGGGGAAGTGGTATGCAATGGGAGGGAAAAATACAGCCCCAGGTACAGAGTGTTCTTGACTGTGAGTAGCGTTCTCATTTAAAGCAAAGTGGAGGGGAAATTTCAAGATTTCACTTTTTTGCAGATTTTCAGTTGTTATCCTTTGTTCACAGGAACATGGTAGATATGAACAGGGAAATGCAACTTAATATTGATTCCTCAGAATCTGGCATTTTCAGAGATATCCCATATATGGCCCTAGCATGCTATTTGGCTCTACCACAAGCCTCAGAGGAGGAGGAGCACCTACTGGACTTTTGGGTCTCATTTTCAATATTATTTTATTTAGGCGCCACCTAAGTTTTAGCACCTTAAAGGGGTTTTGCCACAATCTCATTTCATACCTCCTGTATCCAGCTCTTCAGCTCTCTGTGCTCAGAAGGGGGCTTGTGTGATTTGTTTGAATTGCATATCATGTGACTATGCAGGATGACATCACCATGCTTTTCCTCTCGAAAGTCTGTTTATGTATAGAATTGTAAGTTGCTACACTGTAGCTCAGAGGTAACATTTTTGCTTTACAGCACAAGGGTCCTATGTTCAAATCCCTGCAGGAGCTTAACATCCCTGCACTGTTTGACTTATTAGTAACTAGTCCACTAGTCCAAAGAGTAGGAGTAGAATGACAGCACCCGGGCTTTGAACACTCAGTAGCTACCTGAGAAGAGAGGTAATGTCTGAGCATGTGTGACCAGGACTGAGGAGCTCACAGCCCTGGTCGTATCCCCTGGAGATGAGCTGTAAACAATGGATCACTAAAGGAACAGCTAAAACAAAAACGGTGCAGAATTTTTAATACTGATGGTGAATGGTGAAAATGTTTATTATTTAATTTTCAAACTACTACTTTACTTCGTGGCAAAACCCCTTTAAGGTGCTAAAACTTAATAAACACCCCTAAAAAGACCCCATGTTGGAAACTACACCCCTTAAGGGATATATTCGAAGGTGTAGTGAGTATATCGACCCCCACAGGTGTTTCACCAATTTTTTTAATGTTAGGCTGTGAAAATGAAAAAAAAAAATCTTTTTCCAACAATATGCAATTTTAGCTGAAAAAAATTTTCATTTTTACAAAGAATCCTGGAAAAAGAGCACCCCAAATTTTGTTACACAATTTCTTCCAAGTTAGACAATACCGTATATGTAGGTGTAAACTGTTGTTTGGGCTCATGGCAGGGCGTTACGAGCACAAGGAGTGCTATTTGGCTTTTGGAACCCAGATTCTGGTGGGTGCCATGTCTCCTTTGCAAAGCCCCCAAAGTACCAGGACAAGTGAAACCTTCCAGAATTTTCCCCATTTTGGATTCAACACCCCTCATGGATTTTATCTAGCAGTGCATTGTGCATTTTGGGCTCACAGGTGTACCATAGTAATTTTAGCATTAGGCCATGAAAATTGGGAGGGTGGGGGGTTTCGCCATTGTTTTTTGGGCTTCAATTTTACAGCGTTCACCGGGAGGTATAAATGATATAATAGCTTTACCATACGGGTCGGTACAATTACAATGATATAAATTTTATATAGTTTTTTTGTTTTATTACTTTTATACAATAGAAATGCGTTTTTATGTCGCCATAGTTTTGTTATATGGAGCTAATTATGGGCTTTTTTTTTGTGGGATGAGTTGACGTTTTTATTGGTACCATTATTGGGTTCTTATGATGCTCTGATCACTTTTTATTAAGGTTTTTGTGAGGCATTTTGAACAAAATACAGCAATCCTGGTAGTGGTAGTATAAAGGACATGCTAGCTTTACTCAGCAGGTCGATGCGATACCTAGTTTGCATATTTTTTTGTTTTACTGCTTTTACACAATAAAAACACTTTTATTCAAAAAGGAAAACACATTTTGCCGTAGATTGCAATTTTGTGATTTTTTTTTTTTACGCAGCTCGCCGTAATAATAATAATCTTTATTTATATAGCGCCAACATATTCTGCAGCACTTTACAATATAGAGGGTATAAGCACAGACAAACCAGACATTACATTTTAAAAAGCTAATTACAAATGAGACACGAGGTGTGAGGGCCCTGCTCACAAAAGCTTACAATCTATTGGGGTGTACAGGTTAATTAACATGACAGATTTATAGGATAGGTCGTTACGTTATACCAAATATTTATTTTTGGGGCGATTGGCTTTTGTATAGGAGAAGAGGGCGGTGTACGTGGTTTTATGTTTTGTGTTTTACTTTTTTTTTACTTTTACTTTTTCCCACAGGGGATTTGTATCAGTGATCCACAGATCACTGATACATGTAACGATCGGGAGTAGTGGATCCACTGGACCACCGCAAGCGTGGTGGTATAAGCCACGGCAGTGAGTGGAATCTAAGTAGGCCCTGGTGGTCACCAAAGCCTGCTGCAAAGCGGGATGTACTTGCTTCAGCTACCAGGTCACTACCCCTGATGTGACTTGCTTGCGGAGGCAACCGAGGTGTGGTGTGGTACCAAGTCGTAAGGCAAACTCTTAGTCGGGGACAGGCAGGAAGGTCAGGACAGACGGCAAAGGTTTGTGGTCAAGGGTTTGTGGCCACGTGGGTCCAAGGGCTGCTGAGGATAGGTAGTGGCTGTAACAGACCTGTTGGTTTGAGGAGAAGCGACTTGTTACGGGCACAAGAAGTACAAGGCTTAACTAATTCATGAACGTCCTTTACCAGATCAGGCCACCAATAAAAACGAGAAATTGAGGAACACGATTTTTGCACCCCAGGATGTCCAGCAAAGCAAGAGCAATGTCCTCAAGTTAATATCTTCTTCCGAAGAGCAAGGCACATGTATGGCTTGCTCAGTGGGACACGCTGGACGTCCACAGGAGCAGCATTGATCAGACATTCAGGGGGAATGATGTGCCGAGGAGACGGTTCTCCCCCAATCTGAGGCTTGGGAAAGGGCATCCACTTAGACGTTCTTCTCCTCAGGGCGAAAATTAATTAGAAAATCGAACCAGGAGAAGAAGAGAGATCATGTGGGAGCCGATGATGCAGAGGGAGCCACAGAGGACAGCTGCTGCTGCTGCTGAGTGGTGAGGAGTTGCTGCATCATGGCGGAGAGTTGGCTGAGTTGCTGCTCGGCAGAGGCACCTTGGTGGGATCCATGGCCGGATCTTACTGTAACGATCTGGAGTAGTGGATCCACTGGACCACCACAAATGGTGGTATAAGCCACGCCTGGGAGCGGCATCTAAGTAGGTCCTGGTGATCACCAGAACCCGCTGCAAAGCGGGTTGGACTTGCTGCGGCGGGAATCCTACCAGGTCGCTACTTCTGACACGACTTGCTTGCGGAGGCAGCCGAGGTGTAGCGTGGTACAAAGTAGTAAGGCAAACTCCTAGTCGGGGACAGGCAGGAAGTTCAGGACAGGTGGTAAAAGTTCGTGGTTGAGGAACGAGGGCGAACGATACGGTACACGGTAATACTAGTGAGGGAATCGGGAAAGGGCAGGGTTAAATAGGGACAGTTTCTGGTGATAGCAAATCACCGGTGCACTGGCCCTTTAAACTTAACAGTGCTCCAGACGTCGGCTGGAGCGTGGACAGGTAAGTAAAGCCAGGACTGGAGCAGGAGTGCTATTTGGCTTTTGGAACGCAGATTCTGGTGGGTGCCATGTTTCCTTTGCAAAGCCCCCAAAGTACCAGGACAAGTGAAACCTTCCAGAATTTTCCCCATTTTGGATTCAACACCCCTCATGGATTTTATCTAGCAGTGCATTTTGCATTTTTGGCTCACAGGTGTTCCAAAGTAATTTTATCATTAGGCCATTAAAATTGGTTGGCGGGGGGAGTTCCGCCATTGTTTTTTAGGCTTCAATTTTAAAGCGTTCACCGTGAGGTATAAATGACATAATAGCTTTACCATACGGGTCGGAACAATTACAATGATATAAATTTTATATAGTTTTTTTTGTTTTATTACTTTTATACAATAGAAATGCGTTTTATGCGTTTTTATGTCGCCATAGTTTTTTTATATGGAGCTAATTATGGGCTTTTTTTTGTGGGATGAGTTGACGTTTTTATTGGTACCATTATGGGGTTCTTATGATGCTTTGTATACATTTTATTAAGGTTTTTGGTGGTGTTTTGAACAAAATACAACAATCCTGCTAGTGTTTTTATTATTTTTATTTTTAACAGCGACCACTGTACAGTATAAAGGACATGCTAGCTTTACTCAGCAGGTCGATGCGATACCTAGTTGGCATATTTTTTTGTTTTACTGCTTTTACACAATAAAAACACTTATTCAAAAAGGAAAACACATTTTGCCGTAAATCGCAATTTTGTGATTGTTTTTTTTTTTACGCAGTTCGCCGTAATAATAATAATCTTTATTTATATAGCGCCAACATATTCCGCAGCACTTTACAATATAGAGGGTATAAGCACAGACAAAACAGACATTACATTTTAAAAAGCTAATTACAAATGAGACATGAGGTGTGAGGACCCTGCTCACAAGAGCTTACAATCTATTGGGGTGTACAGGTTAATTAACATGACAGATTTATAGGATAGGTCGTTATGTTTTACCAAATATTTATTTTTGGGGCGATTGGCTTTTGTATAGGAGAAGAGGGCGGTGTACGTGGTTTTATGTTTTACTTTTTTTTTACTTTTTCCCACAGGGGATTTGTATCAGTGATCCACAGATCACTGATACATGTAACGATCGGGAGTAGTTGATCCACTGGACCACCGCAAGCGTGGTGGTATAAGCCACGGCAGTGAGTGGAATCTAAGTAGGCCCTGGTGGTCACCAAAGCCTGCTGCAAAGCGGGATGTACTTGCTTCAGCTACCAGGTCACTACCCTGATGTGACTTGCTTGCGGAGGCAACCGAGGTGTAGTGTGGTACCAAGTCGTAAGGCAAACTCATAGTCGGGGACAGGCAGGAAGGTCAGGACAGGCGGCAAAGGTTTGTGGTCAAGGGTTTGTGGCCACGTGGGTCCAAGGGCTGCTGAGGATAGGTATTGGCTGTAACAGACCTGTTGGTTTGAGGAGAAGCGACTTGTTACGGGCACAGGAAGTACAAGACTTAACTAATTCATGAACGTCCTTTACCAGATCAGGCCACCAATAAAAACGAGAAATTGGGGAACACGATTTTTGCACCCCAGGAAGTCCAGCAAAGCAAGAGCAATGTCCTCAAGTTAATATCTTCTTCCAAAGAGCAGGGCGCATGTATGGCTTGCTCAGTGGGACACGCTGGACGTCCACAGGAGCAGCATTGATCAGACATTCAGGGGGAATGATGTGCCGAGGAGACGGCAAAGGTTTGTGGTCAAGGGTTGGAGGCAAACGGTACGGCACACGGTAATACTAGCAAGACTCGGGGAATGCTTTCTCATTAGGCTAACAACACTAAAGATCCGGCAAGGGAATCGGGAAGGGACAGGGTTAACTAGGGACAGCATCAGATAATAGCAAATCACCGGCACGCTGGCCCTTGTTGGTGGTGTCGACCTCCGGAGCAGAAGGAGGGACCTTCTGGGAGAAGTGATTCCAGTCTAGTAGTTTCAGAAGGGAGACATTGACGGAGTTCGGGACATGCATAGAGGGTGGAAGACAGAGCTTATAGGCCACTGGATTGATGCGTTTCAACACCTCAAATGGCCCCAGGAAATGAGGGCCCAGTTTGTAGCTGGGGAACGGATATATCTGGCCGACAACCACACCTTGTCTCCAGGAGCGAAGATCGGGGTAGGTTTCCTCTTTTTGTCTGCCTGGGTCTTCATATGAGCTGACTCCTGTTGCAGGACCAGGTCCTCCACGACAAGGACCTCAGAAGACACCAGAACCTTGAAACGAACTGGACCTCACAGTCTGAGACAATATCCGAGGAAGTCCATGCAGACAGAAGATATGTTGGAAAAAGAGACTGGCAAGACGTGGAGCAGAGGGTAAGCCCGACAGAGGGACAAAATGGGACATCTTACAGATCCGGTCTGTGACCACCCAGACAACGGTATTATCAGATTAGGGAGGAAAATTGGTGCTAAAATCCATGGCCACGTGGGTCCAAGGGCTGCTGGGGATAGGTAGTGGCTGTAACAGACCTGTTGATTTGAGGAGAAGCGACTTGTTACGGGCACAGGAAGTACAAGACTTAACGAATTCACGAACGTCCTTATCCAGATCAGGCCACCAATAAAAACGAGAAATTGGGGAACACGATTTTTGCACCCCAGGATGTCCAGCAAAGCAAGAGCAATGTCCTCAAGTTAATATCTTCTTCCGAAGCGCAGGGCGCATGTATGGCTTGCTCAGTGGGACACGCTGGACGTCCACAGGAGCAGCATTGATCAGACATTCAGGGGGAATGATATGCCGAGGAGACGGTTCTCCCCCAATCTGAGGCTTGGGAAAGGGCATCCACTTAGACGTTCTTCTCCTCAGGGCGAAAATTAATTAGAAAGTCGAACCAGGAGAAGAAGAGAGAGCATGTGGGAGCCGATGATGCAGAGGGAGCCACAGAGGACAGCTGCTGCTGCTGAGTGGTGAGGAGTTGCTGCATCATGGCGGAGAGGTGGCTGAGTTGCTGCTCGGCAGAGGCACCTTGGTGGGATTCATGGCCGGATCTTACTGTAACGATCAGGAGTAGTGGATCCACTGGACCACCACAAATGGTGGTATAAGCCACGCCTGGGAGCGGCATCTAAGTAGGTCCTGGTGATCACCAGAGCCCGCTGCAAAGCGGGTTGGACTTGCTGCGGCGGGAATCCTACCAGGTCGCTACTTCTGACACGACTTGCTTGCGGAGACAGCCGAGGTGTAGCGTGGTACAAAGTAGTAAGGCAAACTCCTAGTCGGGGACAGGCAGAAAGTTCAGGACAGGTGGTAAAAGTTTGTGGTTGAGGAACGAAGGCGATCGATACGGTACACGGTAATACTAGCGAGGGAATCGGGAAAGGGCAGGGTTAAATAGGGACAGTGTCTGGTGATAGCAAATCACCGATGCACTGGCCCTTTAAACTTAACAGTGCTCCAGACGTCGGCTGGAGCGTGGACAGGTAAGTAAAGCCAGGACTGGGCAGAGGAGCGAGTGCACCCACGGCCTGACATGCTGGTCGTGGCGCTGCTCACCAGCCGGACACTGGTGCACCTGAGGGTTGCAGGGGCACCCGTGACAATACAATACAAATAAGTACAGAGCAGAACTGCTCTATGCTGGTCTCTATGGCAACTGTCAGTTACCATGCCTGTCAATGCCAACAATGCATTGTGGGGCATGGTGACGTCACAGACAGCCCGGATGTTTTAGTAAAAGGACCCTTACACTCGGCAACTGACAGAAAAAAATGTAAAGAGGTTGTATAATGTAGTGCAACAGACAAAATTTATAAATATTTGCCAATGCCAAAGTAGTACTGACCTGCAGAATAAAGTTAATATTGCATGTATAATGTAGCAATAAAATTTTTGTAAAATAATTCTACTTAGGATTTAAAAAAAAATCTTTAATAGACAGAGATTGGTGGAAGTGACAAAAGTCAGACCTTTGCTTTAATTTTGATGGTATGTCCTAAAAAATGGACCAAATTGATCAGTTTTTAGAACTTTGCTAACCTCCTAGGTACCTTTAGCTATATCAAACTTCTTTACCTCTCCTTCTTAATGTAATAATGTGTACAATTTTGAGTTTTATTGCATAACTCTCATTACAAAACAACTTTGCATAGATGAACAGTTCAAGCTAAATTATGAAACTTTTGTTAGATATCTTATTAAAAAATATTTTTTTTCTCTTTTGAGACCTCCTCCTATTGTGCAAAAGATAAGAGGTTCCTGCTTCACTGAGAGCTCAGCTTACAGCTGCCTATAGAATTCTATGGAGAGGAGAAGGGCAGGAACTGAGCTTGAATTTAAGAGACTTTCACACAAGCATGGAGAACATTAAACACCAATAAGGAGCAGTGTAGCTGTGAATCCAGCACTGAAATGAGATAGAACACTCCTTATTCAGCCAGCACAATCTCTGTGTGTCTCTCCGCCTCCCTCCTCCTTTCTCAATAGACTTCAATGGGCAGATCCCTCAGTGAGCTGAGGTCCCAGAAAATTAGTGATTAACAGATGAAAAAGCAAAAAGGAGGAGTTTTACAGAACAAGGAAGCATTTTTCCCTAACAGGATAAAATGCATATATATTTTTTTTTATTTTGCTTTTACTGTTTATTTATAGAAAGTTGTGTACCAATTTTCTGCATGCTTTAAAGAATACAGTGCATTGTTCTGCTGTTTATTCAGAAACATTTGTTTTTTATCTAGCCTCTTTCCCTCTTGTTGGAGTCAAGTAGTGCAAAGGATATTACATGTCTCATTTTTGGTTATTGCAAGTTGTTTGTGAGTCGTACAACATCAATCTTTGACTGGCCTGGTAATAACCTGTACCACAGGATATCAACAGAGGAAGGTAAAAAAAGACTGATACACACACATCTTTCGTAATTATCCATGTAAAGGTTTTTTTATGTCATTAGCAAAAATGGTATAAAACTGAAAAATTATTTTCTGAAATGGTTACAGTAATACAAAATGCAAAGATGAACCTCTTTTTCATCAGTGTAACAATATGAGTGTTTGATGTTAAGTAGGATGTAGTAGTTCTGAATATAAATAGACTTTGGCAAAGATCTCTATATTAACCTCTGATATATTTATATTTGTATTTATCAGGTCCACCCATGCCATCTTTTCTATAAACTAAATAACCCTAATTTTGCTAATCTTTCTAGGTATTATAGTCCACCCAGTTCTTTCATTATTTTCATTGAACCTGTTTAACCTTTTCCTGCCGCAGCCTTTTTTTGTCACATTTATTTTTCCATTCCTGTATTCCCAGAGCCATAACTTTTTTTTTATTTTTCATCTACATAGACATCTGAAGGCTTTTATTTTGCAGGACTTTCTAATGGTGTCATTCACTGTACTATAGAATACTGGGAAAACCCCAAAAGAATTTAAAAGTGGAGCAAAATGTGAAAGAAAACTTACTTGCGTCATGTTTGCGGGATTTTTGTTTTTGCGCGTTCAATATTCTGTATAAATGATGTATTATCTGTATTCTACAGGTTTATACAAATCCAACAATACCTAACATATAGGGTTTTCAGTGCTTCCTGTAATTTTGGCGGCCAGCAAATCAGCTTACAGAATAGAGCAGGGTGAGCTGGGTGTGCGATGTCATGACTGGGATGTGTATGGTTGCGATTGGCTGGAAAAATCACATGACCTGGTTTTACATAGAACAGCCCTTCCTGTTCTGCCTCAGAGTGTGTATGTGTATCATAGGAGTAGGACGTGTGCTCGGTCTCTGTTAAAACAGCTCAGCGAAACTGTTCTATTTGTTTACACAGACAGCTATGCTTTTAGCTGTGAACATTAGAACTTAGGTAGATTATAGATTTGCAGATTTTAGTAACTTAGGCAGAGAATTTTAAAGGAGCATCTAGCCCTGTACAGTCACGGGGGGAGGGGTGGTTGCGGGCAAACACTGTCAGACAGACAGGCTCTTTAAAGGAGAGTGGATATTGTGCAGCCCAGACTTTGTTTAGACCCTGCATTGGAAAGGGTTTTTATTAACAGATTTCTGTTGAAATATTAATTGTATGTTGTGCAGCCTGAATTTATATTAGGATACAGATCTTTTCTGGTAACTGCAGGTGTATTTGATAGGTGCAAAACTCAACTTTTATTATCCGTATACATTTCAGATAGGTGTTCATTTCACTTTGGCGCAGTCCAGCTTTGTTCATTGAGGCACCTTGCACTTAAATTTGAATACAGCAATTTCTTAGTCACCGCAGGTGTATTTATAGGTGCAAAAAATACCTTATATTATCCGTATACATTTCAGATAGGTGTTTTTTTCACTTTGGCGCAGTCCAGCTTTGTTCATTGAGGCACTTTGCACTTAAAATTTTGAATACAGAATTTGTATCCCCGCCGGTTTTTTTTGATGGTGCAAAACCAAAACTTTTTTTATCCGAACTTTCAATAGGTTTTTTTTTCACTTTGGCGCAGTCCGCTTTGTTATTGAGGCACCTTGCATTTAAATTTTTGAATACAGCATTTTGTAGTCACCCCCGGTGTATTGATGGTGAAAAATCCTTTTATATTATCCGTAACATTTCGATGGGTGTTCTTTTCACATTGGCGCGTCCATTTTGTTCATTGAGGCCCCTTGCACAAAATTTTGGAATACAGCTTTTTTGTAGCCCGCGGGTGTATTTATGGGTGAAAAAAACCCTTTATTTTTTGATACTTTTTCGATAGGTTTTTTTTTTCATTTTGACGCTCCATTTTGTTCATGAGGCCCCTTGCACTTAAATTTAATACAGCAATTTTGTAGTCACCACCGGTGTTTTTTAAAAGGTGCAAAAAATACCTTATTTTTCCCTATACATTTAATAGGTGTTCTTTACTTTGCACAGTCCACTTTGTTCTTTGAGGCACCTTGCACTTAAATTAAATACACAATTTTGTATTCACGCAGGTGTATTTAAGGGCAAAAAATACCTTAATTATCCGTATACATTCGATAGGTGTTTTTTTCATTTTGGGCGTCCACTTTGTTATTGAGGCACCTTTACTTAAATTTGAATCAGCAATTTTGTATCAACACCGGTGTTTTGATGGGTTAAAAAATTCCGTTTTTTATCCAAATATTTTTAAATAGCTTATTGCACGTGGTGGGGGGGGCCCTATTTTTTTTAAAATGCCCTTGTACTACAATTCTGATAGAAAAATTTCTAGCAACTGTTTTTGTTTGTCATTGCTGCAAAAAAACAATTAATCACCATTTAATTCTGAATAGTTTTATTGGCTGTTTTTTAGTTTTTTATTTCATAGTTTTAAGGCCGAAAAAAAGAGAGATGTCCATCCGTTTCAGCCTGTTGTGCTAAGGGGTTGATCCAGAGGAAGGCAAAAAACCCCAATGAGGTAAAGCCAATGTCCTCATTTTAGAGAAAAATTCCTTCCCACTTTTTTTCGGAAAAAAAATCCGGACAAGACCCCCCTCCTAAACCCAGACACAAACTTGTTATATTAAAATGCTCCAAAATGCAACCAAAACCCCTTTTTTGAACTCGTTTGTGAATTCACCCCACAATTTTCCCCGGCAAGATTCCCCAGTCTCACTGTCTTACGTAAAGAATCCCTTTCTATGTTTATGTGAAACCTTTTGTTCCCAAGAGTAGAGGGTGCCCCCTTGTTTTAGATACTCCTTGTATAATAAAACTTGGGGGAGATCTCTATATTGACCCTTGATGATTTAAACATATTTTATTTTGTCTCTAAAAAAAATAACCCCAATTTTTTAATCTTTTTTTGGTCTGTTCCACCCAGTCCTTTTTTTTTTTTTTGTTGCCCCCCTTTTACCTGTTTAACCTACAATGTCTTTCCTGTGACGGGGCCAAAACTGTACACAATATTCCCTTGTGGCTAACCCGTGATTGTATAAAGGGAGAAAAATTTTCTCAACATGTCATCATGCCCCTTCTAATGCCCCTGCCTATTTTCCTTGGCGCTGCTGCTGACATGGCGCTACAATTAAGTTTCTGTCCCCCGGATTCCCCAATCCTTCTCCATGTCACTTTTTTACCCAGCCTTTTTCCATTTAAAAATTATCATGTAATGGATTTTTCCACCCAATGTGCATAACCTTGCATTTATCTGTTTAAACCTCGTCCTGCCATTTTCTTCCCTGCCAGCCTCCAACTATCCAGATCCCTTTGTATAACACATTATGACTCTATGTGTTGATTACATTACAGAGCTTTGTATCGACCTGCAAAGAATCAATATTCTATCTACTGTGCAATCCATGTGTAAGAACGTTAATGAAAATGTTGAAGAGGATAGTGGCCCCAATACTGACCCCTTGTGGTACCCCCACTAGTAACAGCAATCCATCAGAAGTATGTACCAATAATTACTACCCTTTGTTATTTCTATCAGTTAACCATAGCTGTACCCACTTGCACACATTTTCCCTCCAGTCCAAGCATTCCCTACAATTTAACTTATACCAACTTTTATTGCACCGTATCAAATCTTTAGAAAAATCTAGAAATGATGACAGCCAGATGCCCTCACCCCAAATCCAGTCTAGCACTGCTTCCCATAGAAGCTGATTAGATTAGTCTGACCGGACCGATCCTGATAAACCCCATCTGGAACGTGCGTTATACATTATTTCAGTGAGATACTCCAGGATAAGCATCTCTGAGAAAACCTTCAAGACAGTTTTAACACAACAGAGGTCAAACTTACCGGCCTATATTTTTCTGATCACTTTTTGGTGACCCCTTTTGAGTTATATGGCACCACATTTGCTATGTGCCAATCATTTTGGGACATACCCCGATATTAGACAGTCCCATAAATATTAAGAATAAAAAGGGGGGGGGCCCTATCTATGACATCACTAAACTCCATTAGGACACTTGGGTGTGTTCCATCTGTACCTGGGGCTTTTGTCTATTTTAATCTCTTAAAGACGGAGCTGCACTTCTCTTGGTAAAGAAGACAAGAAACTTTAGTTGGAGTTTTACCTCATCCCTCGTCAACAGGAAGCCCAACCTCCTCGGTATACAGTGGAGAAAAAAGTGTTTAATAGGTTTTGCTTTTCTCATCGCCCACCAATGGTCGTCTCCCTCATAATTTTTCAAAGGCCAACATTTTTCGTTAAACTTTTTACTATTATATGTAGTTAAAAAAATATTTTTGGTTTATTTACTTCTATGGCGATACGTCTTTCCGTCTCCAGCTTTGCTTCTTTACTTTTATTTTACACACTTTAATTTTTTTCCCTATATCTTCTTAGTGCCGTCTTACATACCCTCCCTGATTTTAGTATGGTGAAAAACGCTTTCTTTTGTTTTTTATTGCCTACTTTTACATCCCTGTTGATTCCTACATTGGGTTTTTCCTGTTCTATTATTTTATTACCAAAAGGATATGTACCTCTCACAGTTGAGCTCGCTAGGAGTTTTTTTTAAAAATATACCCCATTTTATTATTTAGTTCTGCAAATTTAAACACATTGTCCCAGTCAAACGGTTTTAGGCCCTCCCTAAGCAGAATAAAATTAGCCTCCTAAAATTCATGTTTTTTGTGGCTCCCTTACAAAAAACTCTATTGGAAGGATAAAACGAAATTTATATATTATGATGTACACTATTTTCCCTGGTGCCCCACAACCTGAACCTTTGTTACTCTGTTATCAGATGCGTCTATTATTCAAATAATATACTAGAAGGGGCCTTTCCTCTAGTCGGTTCTGCACATTTGGCAAAAGGTAATTAATCATTAGCTTATTTGACAAAGAAGCCTTCTCCTTTGGAGAGCTACAGTTTCAGATTCCAATTGAATGTCAGATAGCTAAAGTCGCCCATTAATAAATAACCTCCAAAAATTTCCTGATTAAGCCGCCTCATCTATTGCCTTGAGAGTACATCTTACTATGGGTTTCTGTTATACTTGGGGGCCTATAGCAATCCCCTATTAGTAATATATTGTTATAGTACCGCCCATGTATATTTAACCGCATAAAGATTCCACGTGTTCATTACCTGTACCTAATAACTTTCCCGCAGTGTTGGTCTTCAGACCAGGATTTTACATAGATACAAGACACCACCTCCCTTTCCGGTCTTTACGATCCTTCTAAATAGACCTGTAATCCTGTAAGTTAACCGCACCAGTCGTAGCTCTCTCGTCCAGCCATGTCTCTGTTATCCCGACTATGCCTTATTTTTCTCAGCTATTTAATTTTATAATCTCTAGTTCATTTATTTTGTTTGTCAGACTCCTGGGCATTGGTCAGCAATGCATTTAGAGATTTTTTCAGTTTTTATTCCTTTCCTCCCTGAAAATTTTTAACTATTGCTACACCCCCTCCCCCACTCCACCCCCTGATTTATATAACTATTTCCCATCTCTCTATCATCACTATCTTGCATGCTATCTTTATAGTTACCACGACCCCCCAGTCTCTATTAAATAATCCTCCAACTTCCTGGCCATTCTTTTGATTCCCCCAATACAGCTGCACCCACCCATTTAGGTGCAGCCCATCCTCAGCAAAGAGCCTGTAGCCAAGACAGAAGTCAGCCCAGTTCCTCCAAAAACCCACAATTCCTCTTTCCAGACACCAATTTTTGAGCCACGTATTCACCTCGCTTAAAACTCCCTCTGCCTCTCTGGTGTGCTCATGAGTAAACTGGTATTGGATTTCTGAAAAATAATACTCTGGAGGCTCCTTGCCTGGAAGCTTTTGGCCTAAGTGCCTGAATCATTTTAAAGACACTCACCTACCCTCTAACTTTGTCCATTGTGGTGCCAATGTGGACCATGACACAGGATTCTCACCAGCCCACTCCCAGCAATTGCAGCCCGATCGCGAATAATGTCGAACCCGGCCCCAGTTAAATCAACATACTGTTCGGACGATCCCGGTCTTTTGGGCAGATTGCCCTGGTCTGTGCCCCTTTTATGGAGTCCCCCAATACTAGCACCTGTCTAGCCTGACCTGCAGCACGTCCTAATCCCCCTCTTACTGGAGCAGACAGGGGTATGTCTTGCTGCAGCACGCTATATTTCCCCCCCCCCTGAGCCTGAATAATTAGCCCCTCATACTGCCAATCTTGCAACATTTGTTGTGGTGTACTCAAATCAGGACTAAAGACCTTCCTGACACACTTCCCTCTACCTTCATTCTGGACTGTTACCCCATCTAAGCTGCTTCCATGTTTCTGCAGCCTCCATGCTACCTCCCACCCTCCCTGCATCTACACCCTGCGAGTCGAGTGCCCGAGTGAGCGGCAAACTCGCTTCCAAGTTGGCAATGGATCTAAGTGTCGCCACTTGCTCATTTAGATCCAGATCCGGGCTTCTAAATGTGGCAGCTGTGCACACATCTTGCCACAGTCAGGTATGCCCCCTCGAACTGTTGCTCAAGGATGGCATACATTGCACAGGTTGTGGCCTGACAGCATTGTCAAACATGGAACTCAGATTGGATTAGAATCTCAGTTTGCCGCAGATACCGCACTTGTATGTTATTTTGTTTGAAAACTATCATTTTCTAGTCCTACTGGGCAGTTGTAAATCCTTCCCTGGACTGAAGAAGAACACTGTTGTTTTGTCTTAATACGGTTATCATCCACCAGACCTGCATTTCACAGGATTTCGCTAGAAACATTTCAGTTTCTAATCCTAGTTTGGCGTGTAGTATATCATGAGGGATTTGAGAATAGCTGTGATTTGCCGTCTTTTAATAAGAGAAGTTGCAAAACTCTTCCTACCCTCTCAAATTTTTTTATCTTTCTGAACATGGAGCCACAAATGCAGGTGGTAAGCGAGCAAGAGAAGGGGGTAGGACAAGGAGGTAGATGGTACGAGAAGAAGATGATCCTTCCAGTGCTGGCGACAACACGCAAGCCAGTGTATCGTCGGTTGCATCAGGACCGTCACCGTGTAATCGCTGGTCAGGGCCCTGTGAATCTCAGTAAACGAACAGCGACCGCCAATCTTTTCTTCAGTGGTTAATTCAACCCTGCATCCAGCATTACCTCCTCGTCCTCACTCCAGTCACCGGCCACAACGACGTCATCAGCATCTTTCAGCATCCGTCCCAACATGAAGCGAAGGCCAGCCCAAATGTCAACTCGTGTTTTCCCCTCCATGTGGATAATCCAATTTTCTGAGACCTCTTTGATGACAAAATCAGTTGAGGGTCAGAAGACATGTTTAAAGATCAAGGAGGGCCAACAGGATGATTTTGACTGCTCTGACGGCCAGTTACTGATGCATCAGAGGAGGAGAAGAAGCCGTCAATCGCAAAAATCCCGGCGTTCGCGGCAACCCCTTGACAGTCCCTCTTGCTGTAGCCTGCAGCTCCTGGATGCAGAATGAGTCAGGACGACCAAGTCACCTGTTCGATGATAGATGATGAACGACAATGCAATCCAACCGTGGTCTTTTCAGCAGAAATTGATGCGCGCGCTTTCATCACACTGGACGAGGAGGAAGACGATTGATGGTTAGTGTCAGTACTGTCCCGCTCAAAAGGGAGAGGGCAGTCGCAACGAAGTCCTCGCCTGATATGATTCCGCCAGCCACGACAGCGGAAACCCCGCTCCTCGCTTATTCGCCGTCAAAAAGGTCCAGAGACCTCCACACTCTCAAGAAAGCCTGGGCCTTCTTTGAACAAGCCTCTGATTCATCCAGCGATGTCATATGCCGCCTTTGCTGTAAACGCATAAGTAGAGGCAAGAATCTTAGGTGTTTTCAACTCGTGTACCCACCACTGTGGATAATCCATTTTCTGAAGACCCTCTTTGATGACAAAATGCAGTTGTGGTCAGAATAACATGTTAAAAATCAAGAGGCCAAACAGGATGAATTTGACTGCACTAACGCCAAGTTACTGATGACATCAGAGTGAGTGAAAGGAAGCCGGGGCAATCGGCAAAAATCCCCAGGGCGGTTCGGCAATCACCTGCAAGTTCCCTCTTGCTTTGTAGCCGCACTCCTGGATGCAGAATGTTCAGGGACGACCAAGTCACCTGTGTGATGATGATGGATGATGACATTGCAGATCCAAACGTGTCTTTACAGCAGAATTTGCTTGCGAGCGCATCACCACTGGACGAGGAGGAACACGATGGGGTAGTGTCAGTACGGTCCACTCAAAAAGGGAAGGGCAGTCGCAGAAGTCCGCTGATATCTGATTTACCGCCAGCCACGGTCATACGAAACCCCGCTCCTTGTCATATCGCCGTCAAAAAGTCCAGACCTCTCAAGCCTGGGCCTTCTTTGAACAACCTCTGATCATCCAGCGATGTCATATGCCACCTTTGCTGTAAACGCTAAGTAAGCAAGAATCTTAGGTTGTTTTAACCACCACCAACATGTCCTAGTCACATGTAGCGAATGCATGAGTTGGAATGGAGGCAACACTATGCCAAAAAGTGCCAGACCGACTTCCCGGGCCTTCAAACCACTTGTCACACACCCTCTATGTCACCAACCGCCTCCACCTCCTCACGTCAGGCCACCACCAGCGTTCCTCATCTGCCCATGTCTCTGCACGAGTCAATGATCAGGGATCAGCCTCCGCTTCAGCCTCCCAACCGTCACCACGAGTACCCACCCAGCACCACCAGAGACCCATACATACCCCCCTTCCCTCCACCAGTATTGACGACCTGGCACGCCGACAGCAGCGGCCAGTCTAACAGCCAGCATCTGTCTACTACCAGGTTTGGGAGCAAAGAAACATTTTTACTTTAACCCAAACCATCCCAAAGGCAAAAGCCCAAATGTCGCATTGCCCAAGGCTTTTGGCCTTTGAAATGTTGCTTTCCGGTCTGGTGACACAGTTGGGTTCCGGCCATAGCGTCATTGCCTTTGCCTGCCCCCAATGACCAGATGCCGAGCAGGCATTCTTTGCCCTAGAAAAGCCTTTTTTCTCTCTTCTTCGTCACTGCCCTGGCCAGCCACGTGTCATCTAAAATTTTCAAGGCTCGTTGTCTGCTCTGTGCCGGAAAAGTCCATCTGACCACCTACACATGGACCTAAACACGGCAAGGCCGCTATTATCTCTGTGACAGCTCATGGGTGACTGGGGGTGGATGTCTCAGGTGTAACGGGGCTCTCAGGCTCGGTGCAAGAGCCGCTCTTCAAAACCAAAGGATAGTGCAGGGTTCTTTCCCCCAAGGTCCTCTGGTGCATCACGGCCTCAGAGAAACCAGCTGTTTTGAAATTAATCTGTCTTGGAGAACCGTCTACAACAGGTCAGGAGCTGTGGGGACGGCTCTCACAACCGCAACGATGACCGAGCGCTGGCTGGGTGGACAATAACCAAGTGCCCAGGCAAGGTGGAGTGCGATAACGGTCGAAACTCTGCAGGCCACACACCCTTAAGATTCGTAAGCTGGAGCATCCTCCCTTGCCTGCACATGTCATGAACCTCGTCCGTCCAGAAATTCTTTCTAAAGAGCTACCCAGGTCTGGACTGCCTGCTGAGAAGGCTCGAGGTCTGAGTTCGCAACCTCCGCCGTTTCGTCACCCTGCTTCGTCCCGCCTGGCTAGCGTTGCAGCAGTGCAGCTCGGCCTCCGCCGTCAACTGTATCATTCTTGACGTGGCAACTACTGCTGGGAATTCGCCCTCCACATGCTCTCCAACGAATGAGATGCGTGCAGCAAGCGCAAGCTATTAGGCAGTACGAAGTGACACATGGCCTGACAAGCAGCGTTGCGGACCTCAGGGTGGTTGAGCCACCGAATGAGAGGAGGCCAGGTGAAAGGAGCTCTGCACCATCCAAGCCTAGTTTTGAAGAAGCCCCAAAAAATGGTCAGCGGACAATGCCTTAGTCAGTCAAGACATTGTGGTGATCTTAGTTCTGAACGATCGTTGGACACTCTGAACCAATCAGCTCCCGGCCATCCGTCGGAAGGGGAGACGAAACAGATGCAGGGGGAGGGGGGGGGGGGGGACACTGAGCTTTTTCTCCGCGAATCCACAGGGGCCCGACAGTTTCACATTCATCGACTTCATTAGGCAGTGGTTCGGAGTCCAGGCTAGTGCAAAAGGCGGGGCATTCAGCCTCTCAGGTCATCATCTGGGCATGTGCAGGGCTGTGTTTGAAGCTGTGCCAGAGGAACGGAGGAGGAGGTATTCCCTGGTACACCGATGTTACCGACGTCCCTACCTTGGAAAGAGTTGGCACGAATTGAGGCGTGAGGAGGAACATAGGAAGATCAGTTTGCTAGGTGCCCCTTCGACCCAAGTTACTTAGGGAATTCAAGGCTCCAACTCTCACATGAGTTCTTGGATGCTCCTTTCCTCAAACATGATCCTCGCATTAAGCCATCAAAAATGAACAACAGTTACTGGATGGCCACCCTCCTGAATCCCCGGTACAAACACAACTCAGTACATTAGTATCCTTCCCACCCACCCAAATAGAGAGTAAAATGCAGGCGATGTGCAGAGCCTAATGGGTGACCTCTGTCTGTCAATCTGTTATTACATCTCACCCAAACGCAGATAATGCAGGGCACACATCCACACACAGAGACAGCTTAAGATCATGGTGCACGACTATCTGTGTCTCATTCCACCGATGTATTTGATGTGTTCCCGGAACCAATTTGACTTCTGGTATCCAAAAAGGATGAAATGGCCTGATCTCGCTTCTCCACACCATAGAGGTGTAGTCCTCCCAGCAGCCAACGCGTCATATCTGAGGTCTGAGCGGTAGGACCTTCAGCAAGCGTGGAGGAGTCATAACAGACAAACGCATCCTTCTTTTCCACCAGATAATGTGGACTTATTGACTTTTCATCAAGATAATCAGGCAATGGATCTCTGATGATTGTTGGTGTCTCCAAAAGGCCGAGGTCACCGATTTAGTCCGGTCTACTATACATTCCTCTTCAAAACAGAAAATGGTCCTCATTGAAACTTTTTTTTAGATAATTATCATTTCTTACTGCAATTTTTATTCCTCAGTTCCCAAAAGTGTCATTTTATGCTTGTTTATGTGCTGTGAGGAGACTGTAAAAGACACCAAGGTTTTCATGACAAACCGTTATTCCATTTACACCACGTTCATCTTTGAATTTTTTCGCATGGTCCAATGGTTTTTTGTCATGGGGCTGAGTGAGAGAAACAGCATAATCATGTCCTTTGAACAGAAATGTGGCTTCTAATTGGCCATTTTCTCCTCACAATTTTTAACAGTGGCTGTAGATAGTCATTTTTATTATATTTGGGTCATGGTGTTGTGAGATACAGCTATAATCGTGGTCCTTTGGAATCATAAAAAGAAATGTACTTCTAATGGCATTTCTCCTCACAAGTTTTAACAGAGTGGCTAGAAAAGTCATTTTTAAAATTTTTGGGTCATGGTGAGCTTTGAAATGCAGCATTACTACAGTCCTATTCTAAAAATGTTTGTTTCTAACAGACAATTGTTCTTCACAGTTGTGCATAAGTGGCTCAAGGTCATGTTTTGAAATTTTTGGGGCATTTTGCTGTGAAATGCAGTTAATACTACAGGTCCTGTATAAAAAAAAAAATTGGTTGGTTTCTAACAGACGTTTGTTCTTCACATATGTCCAAAAGTGCTCAAGGGTCAGTTTTAATTTTGGGGGGCAAATTTTGCTGTGAAATGCAGCTATACAACAGGTCCTATTATAAAAAAAAAATGTGGTTTTTCTAACAACATTTGTTCTCACATGTCAAAAGAGCTCAAGGATGATGGTCTGTCAGAAAGAGGATAGGTAGGACACTGTTATAATGGACATCTTATTGACAAAATGACATTAGTTTTTGCAAGAGATCTTTAACAGAGCTAGCCAATCCCGGTAGTGAGAGGAAGGTGGGGGGGGGGGGGGGTGGGCAACCCATTTAATAATTCATTTAAAATAAGAGAAACAAGAATGTGGTTGTGGATTCCCATCGCTATTTAAAAATGCTGTTTCTAGAATTAAACCTACTAAAAAAAAACTGGCATGCACAAAATAGCTGATACAAATATTCCTCAGAAAATTGTACAGAGGGAGGTACAGGAAGACTTTGAAACAGATGTAGGTTACCCAGGACAGGATAAGTCTATGTCCAGTGAAACTAAAATGTGGTGGTTCAAAGACTCCTTTTTCCGACACTTTTTAATCTGTGGGTCATCAGTTTGGAGGCTCAGCTGTGACGCTGACAGTATAGTCAATGTCCATTTAACTACAATGGTTGTTCAAAAAGACTCCCCTTTTTCCGGCCCTATTTTTTTTAAATCTGTGGGTCATGCAGGTTTGGGTCTCATGCGTGGCCCAGACAGGTATAGTCAAGGTGTCCAGTTCAACTAAATGGTAGGTTCAAGACTTCCTTTTCCCAAGCACTTTTTAATCTTTGGGTCAACAGGTTTAATGGTCGCACTGCGGTACAGGACAGATATAGTTAATGTCCAGTTCAACTAAAATGGTGGTTCAAAGACTCCTTTTTCCGGCAATTTTTATTCTGTGGGTCATGCAGGTTTAAGGGTCATGCTGCTGTCCAGGACAGATATAGTCAATGTCCAGTTCAACTAAAATGGTGGTTCAAAGACTCCTTTTTCCGGCACTTTTTAATCTGGGGGTCAGATAGGTTTAAGGGTCATGCTGGGTTCCAGGACAGGGATAGTCAATGTCCAGTTCAAGTAAAATGATGGTTCAAATAATACTGCCTTCTGGCACTTTTTAATTTGTGGGTCATGCAGGTTTAAGTGTCATACTGTGGTACAAGACAGGGATAGTGAATGGTCTGTGATTTTTTTTCTGTGGCTTTTATAACCTAAGTGTGTTGCCTAAGATGTAGCACGTATCCATTTGACTGTTGTGGATGTTAATTCCAGCTTCTCCAGCCCTGTTTGGGTGTAAGAATGAAGGTGTTGTTGCTCTCCCATAGACTTTAATGGTCATCGGCGATAATCTATTATCGACTATCAGAAATCGTCTTGATAATTGCCGATGTTGACTATCGACCCGATGACGATAATCAACGTAATCGCTCATCACTATCTGTGACCAATAACTTTTTTGGACTTCTACCTATGGATTTGATTGAGGGTGTATTTTTTTTGCAGTCTGAAGTGTACATTTAATGGTACCAGTCTGAAATACATGCAACTTTTTTGATCACTTTTATTCCAAGTTTTAGAGGATGAGAAATGACCAAATAAACACAATTTTGGCGTTTTTAATTTTTTTTCTTCTACTGTGTTCTGCATACGGATAAATTATGTTGTTTTTTAATAGATTATGGAATACACAAAGGTAACAATGACATTACCAAGATACTGTAAGCCTTAGATTAGACCTATACATAAATGCAGTAATGTCACTGTTAAATATAGCAATGTTACCAAGTTAGTAAGCCTATAATTGGACTTACTTTCATGCAGCACATGGACCCCGTTAGGACTCACCTCAGGTAAGGTATCTGACAGGGCAATTAACCCACCCTGCTTGATCGGCAGCGCTGAAGCATTGAATTGCACACCTGCTGGAGACAGGCTGCATTTTCTGTTCCGCCGAAAAGACCAGCATGCGGGGCGGGAAGAACCATTGCCGGAACAACCGCTGTAAACAGAGTGGCACTGCGGCTTTGATTCGATCATCGCTCTGTTACTAAGTAATGAGTGAGTATAAGAGACAAAAGGAGGGCTCATTTAATATAATGCTTCAACATAGAGCCTTGCTATATCTGAAAATGCACCCCTCAAAAAACAAGGACTAAGATGAATTTGCAGCAATCATGCACAAGGGACAAAAATTAGGATTTGTTACGTAAATATACTCAGAGTAATGGTAAATAAACAGTTTTAGCAAGTATATAAAATCAATCCATAATAATTCCAATGCTACTCAATTACCCACGCTGTAATAATTGCTTATCCCAGTAACTGCCTCTACTGGGAAATTTTATTAAATCAATCTCCATAAATTTAATACACTTGGGATTCCCTCCATGTATCATATTGATATAGTGTGAAAATGGTGTAGCTGAGTTCACCCACCAAGTCTTCAAAATTCCCTTATGGTTTTACTTACATATTCATGTCTGCAGCAACATGTTGCTTTATAAAGGATATCTTTTTCTTTTGCAATTCACAAAATGTCTAATTTGAAATTCTCTAGAAAAAACCATGCTACAAAAGGATTTTCCCATTTCAACAAGGGAGCAAGCTTTACAACCGCTGCATCTGTAGCAGGCAAGATGTCACTGACTAAGCAATGTAGCATCACCTCTAGTGGAACAGAAATGATTATGAACCAACAAATCTCTCAAGGTTTTCCCTCTCTTGTAAGTGATGTGTGGGTAATCCCCTATCACATTACAAAGGTCTGGATCTGATCTCAAAATTTGCTAGTTCTTTGCAATGATTTTTCTGACTTGTGCCGACGCCACATCAAACTCTAAATTAATCTGAACACAGAGTCCTGTATCTTCAGTAGTCATTTTTGTTGTTAATAGTGACTCATGAGGTGAGATAGGAGTCTTTTAGAACCTTATCAGGATAACTCCTCTCCTTAAAATGTGTCCTTAACGAGTCAGCTTGTTTTTTGTATTCCCTCACAGTGGAACAATTCCTATGGACCCTGAGGAATTAGCCTTTCTGCATTCCTCTCTTGATGGACAGGATGGTTACTGTCCCATCTAAGGAGAGTTGGTCACAGTGGCTTTACGACAGATAGATGTTTCAAGTTTTCCCTTCACATTTTTTTGAATCAAGATATCCAAACAGGGCATAAACTTCTGATAGATGTCATGTGTGAACCATTACCCAAGATTATTATGTGTTTAAAGATATTCCACGAAATCTTTAAATCTCTCTTGGGGGCCTATCCACAAAATAAGAATATCGTCAATATAGCATGTCCAAAATTGGACATTCTCTGTGCCAAATTGGTTAATGCCATTGAAGACGAAATTATCTTTCCAGCAGCCCAGGAGCAAATTTGCATAGGCTGGCGCCCAAGAATTTCCCAGCACAGTGCCCCTGAGCTGGTGGTAGACACTTCCATCTATGCTTGCCAAGAAACAGGTCGAAGGAACTATCATGCCCTTTAACTTGCGGACAAGATCCATAGTGTCCCAAGTGTAGGAGGGCAGCACTGCCACAAATGGTGCCAGTATCCTATCAATGTAGATACCTGCATTAATCCCTTTGTGTATCTTTGGCAAGCAATAGAATGTACGGAGTTGTGGAGCAGATGGAAAAAGAAACTTAAGTTCAGCTTCACTGATTAAATTTCGCTTCCACTAATATGTTTTTTAATTCTTCCTGAAAGGTTCTCATCTCATTCCCTCCAAAATATCATAACTACTGGGGTCCTGCAAAATCCATAAACACATTGTGTGATATGTCTCTTTGTTTAAAACCACCACATTGCCTCCTTTATCTGAGTGCTGCAGGACAATTGTAGCATCCTTATATAGATTTTTTAATTGCCAAATATTCTTCTTTACTGCAGTTCAACCTAGTAGGTTTAGGATTTAATTCCTCCAATTCTTTAATTCTGAGATCCACAAATAAATCTATGCGGGAAAATTCACTCTGCGGTGGCATCTTAATATTCGATTCGTCTGATTATCTGAAAGCTGAAGGGAGAACTTGAAACATATATCTATTGTAAAACCCACTGTGACCAAATCTCTCCTTAGATGGGACAGTAACCACCCTGTCCCTCTCAACAGAGGAATACCGAAAAAGCAATTCCTCAGGATTGTTCCACTGTGAGGCAATACAAAAAACAAGCTGATTTGTTAAGGACACGTTTTAAGGAGAGGTGTTATCTGGATAAAGTTCTAAAAGGGTGTCCTGTACACACTTTCCAATGCGTGACATGGGGGCCACTGTAACAGATTTGATTTATTTCCACTCAGTTCTCTTTGCACTCACCTCTCACTGAGGTGGCAAATCAAGCATAAATCACACCACAAGACCGTTCCAAGGCACCCCAAAAATATTACGCTGCCACCACCTTCCTTCAACAATCAAAAAGAAAAGGAGATCAGAGGGAAGGACTCTCATGTAGAAATACCACTTACCAACGATTACAGGGTTATCTCACTGTTCTTGTAGTTACCAGGGTTAAAGCACTTCTTCAAGGTTATGGGTTCTTAGAGCAATGAGGTCTAAACTTATTAAAATTTTATATTTTAATTAAGAAAAACTTACAGTGCTTACATAGAGTACAAAAATACAATACAATTACATACATGCAACAGTTATAAAATAAAAGGGAGAAAACATAGAAAATTCCTCACACTTACAATGATAGGTTTTCAGATCCTAAGACATGGAAGATATGTGACACAGCTCAATCAGCAATTGAACCCCAAACTGTGTACCATGATTTGGGCCAGGGCAGTGTATTTTATAGGCCACTGGGCCATCTTAGGTTTCCAAACCTCCCATCAGTTAATTATAATAATTAGTTTGTACCCAATTGGCTAGGAATATGATAAGGTGGGTCAGATAACTCATCGTTAATGAGGAGTGCTACTCACTTCGGCACTAGATGGTATCCACCGCTATTCTTCAGTTTAACCAGGTCATTTGAATCCTGACCTTTTCTGCAATGGACACTTTTCCCAGACCAGGTAATCTCTGCTGTTTTATGGCCCAGGCGGGTCAAAGGGCAGCTCTGGCCTGGTTTTCTTTTGGCCTAATCTCAACAGGAAGTAAAAAGGCAAAAAAAAGTCTGTAAGTGGTTTTTCGGA